>NCSJ02000037.1:0-201825 GCA_002812745.2 Scytalidium lignicola
AACGTACATGAGAATATCTCTGCTGTTTGTGTGTGTGTGAGAGTGAGAGCCTGATCTACGCACATGAGCTATATGGATTAATTCTGGATTTTGCATTAAAGTACGCTAATTCCACTACAGTAACAATTCTTTGCACCATACATTACTAACCGCAACGGTCAATCCCACCCAACCTTATGCATAAGACATACTGTCGAGTTCTCCATGTGACAATTAATAGATGCGACCCATTGGACATGCCTCAATGATTATCTTAAGAGGAGTTCAGAAGTGATGTGGACTAGTACCAATAAACGACGCTGTCTCTCATTTGCATCATTGCATCATTGCATCTACTATTAGTTGAGCGTGACATAGTTTCCTATATCACAAGTTAGCAAGAACCATCTTCAGATCTTTTCTAGCCCCCGCAAAATGCAAAGAGAAGAAGAAAGAAAACTACTAACCTGGGAATTGTCCCTGCTTTGCTCTAAGCTTACCCGTCCACCACTCATTTTCATTTGGCGTTCTGTTGATTATCTCGATGATATCACCGGCTTTGAAACTCAAATCACCTTCAGCTTGAGCCTCAAAATCATACAACGCTGTGACTGTTTCGGCTGGAGGGGCACCGCTTAACCTCGATGGTTTAGGCTTTGGGGGCGGTGGGGCTGGTCCCTTTGCTTTTGCTGCTGAACCCCACGCGGGCGTCTTTGAGTCTATGGAGCCTAAGTTGCTTGGAGTGCTTCCAGGCGAATATGGTGGTGGAGGATTCTCCTCACTAGAGCCCAAAATAGAGCGTCGAGGTGAGTATGCTGACTTGCCGGCTTCAATTGCTGCTGGCTTATGGTCGGCAGAGGATCCAGCACCAAATCTCCCCGCTATTCCTGGTGGCTTTTTGGCACCCGTGGTTTTGAATTTGACGATAGTCAGTTCTTCAGCTCGTTCTTGTGCATCTCCACGCTTTTTCTCGAATGCTTCCTCAATATCGAGGGTTAGGTCAAAGTATCCAATATCGACGCCTTGCATCTTCTCGTGGAGGGTGTAGAACACGTTTAGTTGCATATAGTAAAACGACTGGAAAAGCGGACGAATAAATTCTCGCTCCAGTTGAAAGAGTTTCGGTAATTCATCCTTGAGAAGATCGTTGAAGTAGTTGTATTCTTGCGTCGCTTGTTCCAGGTCGTTCTCTGCTTTATACATTGCTTTCTCATCCTTTAGACTCTTCTCTTTCTTGTCTTGCAACTTCTTAAAGCTCGCACGATGTCGATCATAATCTAACTGCTTGTGTTGACGTTTTGTTGCAGTTTTCCTTATGACCTTAATGATCTCCAATAACTCATCAGCTGGCTTGATGACTCTGGTTTCAATCATCTCTAGCTCAGGTTGTAGAGTCGCCAAAAGGTCCTGGACAGCAGCTTCATATTCTTCACACGCTCTTATTCCCTCCGGATTTCCCTCCTGGACTAGAGAATCTGGATCAGACACTCGGCCTGATATTGGCAGGTATATTTCAGCGATCGCTTTTGAGAATTCGATCTGGTGGGTCAGCATGCCGTTGATGGCCTCAAAGTATTTTTTGCTCTCATCGTGAAGTTTCTTCGTTTCCGTTTCCAGCTCCTGAAATCGGCGTTCTGCATCGATATAGACAGCATCCTTGGTATTTTCACCTAAGTTGAACTTGGCCTTGAACGATTGAGGCGCCTTTTATCACTGTCAGCTCCTACCCCTCCGAAGTATATATAATAATGCCATACCCTGACCACGCTCTTCTGGAACCCTTTGAAGCTCATTTCCTCCTATACTTCTCCGGTGTGACTGTAGATGTATATACTACCAAATTCAAGTGGTGTGCTCCGTTGTTGCCGACCGACTGTGGATTTTAACAAGGCGCGTGTCTTTATAGGGTGTGGATTTTGTCCACTTGCACTCAGCAGGGACGGCGGGATGACGAATGGTTCACTGTGGCTTAGCTGCTTCCTTGCAAAATGCGATTGCTACGGATTGCTATCTGAATATAGGATGACTATAAAGATTCAGAAAACATTGCTATAGCAGAATCCATTTAGAATATGGCAAATCCGCGAAATCCGAATGAGTGTCATCCATGTGGAATTCGAGGGTTCCATTCACCCACCCACCAGGGCCACGGACATACTGCTTCCAGCCATGACGACGGCCTGCGTTTCAGCCAATCAACGCTCAACTCGCTTAATCTCCGATCCAAATCCCGAAGTCTTCGGATTTGTGAAATGCCTCTATATATTTCCTTTCTCCCCGCATCGATCTTCTGACTCACTTTGTTCAGATATCGCATCCAAATATGTCTAATATAGCTATTTCATTACGGCAGGCTTCACGGCTCTGCCTGAAGCAGCCTGCTCCATCAAGTGGCTTGCTTACTAAGTCCGTAGCTCGCATTGTTGGAGCTCGATCAACGCAAAATGTATCGAAGAGATCCTATGTCTCCGAAACGAAGAAAGATGCAGCTCAGGTAAATGTCGATACTGCTATCCGTGCTGATCAGAAAGCCTTCTTTGCCAAAACTGGCAATAAGCCAGAGACGGGGATAGTGCCCGGGACTGGTGTCACTGGCGATGCGATGATGAGTCCAGTCGCTGGTTGGTAGATGCTTCCTATGTCATTCTTAAACTTGCTGACCTGCTGCAGGTATCCTTAATGAAGCTACTATCTTGGATGGTGGTGAAAGACCAATCTATCTTGATATGCAAGCTACGACGCCTCTTGATCCTCGAGTGTTAGATGCTATGTTGCCATTTTACACAGGATTATACGGCAATCCACATTCGCGAACCCATGCCTACGGCTGGGAAACTGACAAGGCAATTGAAGATGCTCGAGAACATATTGCCGCTTTAATTAAAGCAGATCCTAAAGAAATTATTTTTACCAGTGGAGCTACCGAAAGTAATAACATGAGCATTAAGGGTGTTGCAAGATTTTTTGGCAGGTCAGGAAAGAAGAAGCATATAATAACCTCCCAAACCGAGCATAAATGCGTTTTNGGACAGCTGCCGACATCTACAAGATGAAGGATTTGAGGTTACCTATCTGCCGGTCCAAAAAAGTGGATTGATCGATCTTGATGAGCTCAAAGCTGCCATCCGACCCGAAACTGCTCTGGTAAGCATTATGACAGTTAATAACGAAATTGGAGTTATACAGCCATTGGAAGAGATTGGAAAAATCTGCAGGGCAAATAAGGTTTTCTTCCACACGGATGCCGCGCAGGCCGTTGGCAAAATTCCTATGGACGTCAACGAGATGCAAATTGATTTAATGTCTATATCGTCACATAAGATCTACGGACCAAAAGGCATTGGGGCCTGCTATGTGCGAAGACGACCGCGTGTTAGGATTGATCCTATCATCAGTGGAGGTGGCCAAGAGAGAGGTCTTAGAAGTGGAACCTTAGCACCGGCCCTGGTTGTTGGATTTGGTGAAGCGTGCCGAATTGCCAAGGAAGAACTTGCTGTAAGTCCATGTCTTCCTATTTGTTTAGATTTGGGATTTTTTTATGATGATATACTATTTCACATGCATGGCTTTCCTAGATGACTCCTCGGTTACGAGTTGAGGCGACCTTGACGAGACACAGTACCTTTTCTGATATTTCCTATAAATATGTTTTAGAGAATTAAGATGTTAAGAACTTTACAGTTAGCTGACTTTTCATAGTATGATTCACAACGGGTCAAGAAACTCTCTGACAGGCTTTTGAAAGGTCTCTTGGCTCTTGAGCATACTGAACAGAATGGAGACCCAGAGCACTTTTATCCCGGATGTGTCAATGTATCCTTTGCTTATGTTGAGGGTGAATCACTCTTGATGGCTTTGAAGGATATTGCCTTATCGTCAGGCAGCGCTTGCACATCTGCTTCCCTTGAGCCTAGCTACGTCCTACGTGCCCTTGGAAGTAGTGATGAGAGTGCACACAGCAGCATCCGGTTTGGTATTGGGCGCTTTACAACAGAGGCGGAGATCGACTATGTCTTGAATGCAGTCAAGGATCGTGTTACTTTTTTGAGAGAGCTTAGCCCACTTTGGGAGCTCGTGCAGGAGGGAATTGACCTCAATACTATTGAATGGAGCCAGCACTAAACGTGAGTTGGACTACGATATGTAGGATTACTTCGGAGTTTCGGCGTTATGGATCCGCCATGAAGGCATCGTGTGTGCCTCTTTATGAAGTGTATTATTGAATTATAGGGAACTGGCCAATGTCTTTTCAAAGCCAAGATTCATCAGAACCATCAACTACGTATTATTATATTGCAAGAAAATTCGATCACTTCCTCCTGATCACTGGTCCATGCATTAAAAGGTGATCTTGCTGAATGGGCTCAATGTTTTTGAAGTCGAGTTTTCGTATGATGAATAGAACGCCCGTAGATTCCAACTAAAATTTACATATCTAGTCCCAAAGCCAACATCGAGGACGTATCAACTGTATATAGACACATTTCTCTCTTCCATAATAATCATACAAGTTTTTTCCGAACAATCACATAGTCCGCCATCACCGTTTAATCCCAGTCCAGGTTTATCCAGGTAAGATTATACTCTATAGTCTTTGCAGAGATATATTATATTAGAATGTATCTTTCAGAGGTCCGCCTTGGGAAGAAACCTACGGTGGTAATAAGAATTCACTCCAGGAACTCGAGAAAAATGCAACGGCAGCCTGCGTGATCCATGTTAGTAAAGACCCATTACTACAGCAATCATCTCGGAGCCAACCCCTCTCTATTCTGGAGGGGTTCTTTAAATAGTTCTAGGGAAGCTTACCCCAAAGACAGCAACACTTCTCACAACGCTCGCGTTCTCCGGAGAGGTTAAGGAGTGGTAAATGCTCACAGCATAGCCCTTTTGCGTATCTCGACGATGATCGCCTCGCTGGATAACAACGCGCTGTTGTTTAGGGGCCATTGTCGAGATCAAGTTTGATGCTTATATGTCGAGATATTGGAGTTGTTGGTGGTTGCGATGATGAACGGCTTTTCAACTTCAGTAGAAACTTTTGATCATAGCTCGGCTAGAAGCAACCTGATTGGTTGCCTTCGAAGACGAAGCCGTAGCTAAGCATGAACGTGACGTCGTCGCAGCAGCTTTACCTTCAACAATTAATGTGCTAAAATAATATGCTATTAACCTCTCAAGCACTGCAAGAATGACTGAAGATAGCAATGAACCTAGGAGATATGTTCCAACCTCACTTCCGTCTCCGGCACCAAGTAGTCCTTCTAGGTCATCTAACCTTCCTCACCCACGCGCTCATGCCTTAAGACCGGGATCTGCGAAAGAAGATGCTGCACACCGATATGTAGAAGGGAGACTACTCCATATATCAAGGCGTTACACCAAAAAATTTCAACCATCAGAAGAAAATGAGTTAGTCCATGGATATGAAAGTATGAATGAAGTATGTAAAGATCTTGGAGAGGTCGTTGATGTATTGTGGCTTTCTGGAACACGTAGGTTTCCCAGTTTAGACTGAGCTTCATGCTGATATTCAGATAATACATAGCGAGTTTACAAATTCCATATTTGTTGAATATTGCTCTTGCTGTGACGACATATATTTCAGGATTTCCACCAGCACCCATTCCAACCTTTTCATTACTGAGAAAGCTGGATCATGCTTTTGCTA
The DNA here is from genome assembly GCA_002812745.2 of Scytalidium lignicola. NCBI lineage: Eukaryota > Fungi > Ascomycota > Leotiomycetes > Scytalidium > Scytalidium lignicola. The sequence goes on from NCSJ02000037.1 coordinate 5,651, forward strand.
GCCTGTTAAAGGGACAGGATAACGTTACAGGGGAAAGACTACCCGGTTTTGAGAGTGAGAAACAAGTAATGAGTATGACAGATATGGTCAGATGTAAGAGCTTGGTCGAAGCAACCAGGGTACAGATTGTGAACATTATGAGCAAGGATGCTGGGTATCAGTCCTCAAGGGTTCAGAGTGATACCGAGGATGAGACTGGGATTGAAACCGATCAAATGAGTATTGATGCACAAAGCACACTTGACGATGATATCGACAAGTATAATATGGATATGGCAAAGGTATATGAGGCCACGATTGTTCAGTTAGGAGAATTGCTTGGTAGTGGTGCTTATGATGCAACGGCTGGCTGAAGAGTATACATGAGATTCGGTGTCTCATTGTATTGATTTTAGGACTGAAAGTGCTAATAGAGGCTAGAATTAGCCTAGAAGTCAGCAAGCCATACAAGCTTTGACATCATTTTAAGGCCTGTGTTGTGAGGATTCATGACATGCGATATGTGGCACTGTTAGATCTACAAATTCGCCTCGATCACGTTGTGAATAGGCTCCTATTAGATCAACCGATAAAAAGGAACCCATACACTCATGTTAGTTAACCTTTAAAGTTACTTGAGAGGTTCACACTAGAAAAAATTGTATATAACTCTGCAATACAAATTCAGAAATTTTCCTCACAAACTGCATCTGAAACTAGAATGATTCGTCTTTTTGTACGGAGGTAGCTACGTATATTTTAGTGAGATGTAGCACCTCAACAATTATTTAAATTCTCATACATGCAACTCATTAATGGATAACTCGGGCATCTTTCGAAGGATGCTTGACTTTGAATCGGGCCGAGTTGCGTCATAAGATTCTAAGGTAACTATGAATATCGGAGATGCATTTGGAAATGTATCTAGGGGAGTTGATCACAACATGAACAGGCCCTATATGCTAATAAGCACAGATCCAGAACACCGTTCGTCCAACAGATCCATCCTTTACAGCCCCGAGATTTCCACCCTCACACCCTCTGTGCAACTTTTAGGCGTAGCTTTATAACCATTAATATATATTACATCGAAAACTTTTGTCGACCAAACCATTATGCTTCCTGGACGATGAAAAACCCCTCCGCTAGACCTAGGCTTAAATTATACATCATTACCTATATCTTCTGTCCCTGCGGTCTCTCCAATCCTTATCATGTGCATAATATCGCTCTCCATCCCGACCACCCCTCGATAGCTCATCACCTCTGTCTCCTCGGCTGATTCTCGAACTATTATCTTTCTTATCTCGTCGAGGACTACGGCTTCTACTTGTTCTTCTTTCTGATGCGTACTTGTCTTCTCTTTCGTGTCTCCTCCTTAGTTCGTCTTCATCATACACCATCCCATATCTATCTCGTTTCCCAGTGCTGTAATCGGCGGCTTTGTACTGCCGCTTCTTCTCAAGGCCGCTCACACCTCCAAAACCACCACCATTGATTCGACGTTTTGAATTCATTGACTTGCGCCAGGTATCTGAGAGTTTCGAAACGCTTTGCGAAAAATCAANCGTGTATGCGATGATCATCAATTAGCACACCTTGCATTTTGAAATACGCCTGTTCACATGATTTCTGGTCCTCATACTCGATAAATGCATATTGTAGACTGTCGCCTGTACGTTTATCGCGAATGACTTCACAAGAAAGTACTGTGCCGAATCGGCTGAAAATGAGCTCCAGATCTTCGTCTGTGTCCGTATTAGCGTATGATAATCGGTGTTATATTGTTATACAAGGTACCTGTTGTAACTGGGTTCAGTTTGCATACAAAGAGCACATTCTCCGGCGGTTTAACTTCTGCAAATGGAAGATCACCAACCATCTCAAGCGTTAAGGCTTGTGCTCTGGCCTCCCTCTCTCGACGTAGCTTTTCGACAGCTTCGGCATCTTCGTTCTCCTCTAATTTATCATCATCTGCAATTCGAACAGTAGCTAGCTGCGCTTTCGTGGGTAATGGGCTTTCTGAAGGTTCAACTAAACCTGGAGGATCGTCATATGGGTCGTCCAGGATAACAGTGTGCTTAATACGAATGTCCACGAGAGGCCTGCCATTCTCATCGCAGAATGCATCGTTGATCGTTTCTAGAGTGTCAAACCCTTCAACGACCTTGCCAAATATTGCAGCCTTACCGTCTAAATAATCGAGATCATCACCTAAAGTCACAATAAACTGGCTTCCAGCAACTCGCTCATCTGGGTCACTCGCCAAAGGTGCTGTCGCCATACTAACAGTTCCTCTCTCAGCATGTTTCAGTTTTGGGTGGAAATCTGCCTTGAATGTTCTCATGGCTGGTCCATTGATGACTCCCCATATTGAGCTACCACCATCACTATCTTTAGAGTCTGGTCCTATGGGATCTCCAGTTTGGAAGGAGAAGTCCTTCTGGATGCCACAAACCGGTGAGAAGTTGTAGTATTTAATTTTGCAGAGCTTCAGAAAGCTAGATTAATCGAAGCCTTAGCATCTATATATTCAGCTACATTGCAAGCAAAGAAGGTAGATATATATCTTACTTTTCGCATAATTTGGGGGCGTAATCGACGAGAAGGTCGATTACTATATCACCCGCCGATGTCTCTAGAAGAACACTCATGGTAACGCTGTAACCTTTTCACCGGTGACCTGGATTCGGCTAAGATTGTTGGAATTCAGTCAACGATAGTGTGATGATACTGGTGCGGACGAATACCTAAGCTGTAGACGGTGGCGGTTATCTGGTTGCCTTGTTTAGTAAACCGGCGCCAATGGCGGCTAAAGTCAGGGGGGTTTAAGCGGCAACGTTCAGATCTAAAGCTTCTTTGTACGACATAACTACAAGGAAGCTGGTAACATGACTTGTTAAAAATCTTCTTCGTTGACCGAGTCCCTGTATTACCATTAGGCCTAGTTTAGTCAGGTTTCCTCTCCACGGCCATGTAACTTCATTCGGTAAGCAATTCCCTCGTTACATTCTTCTACACCAATTGTCTGTTACACAACTTGGTACTGAGACGAAAAGTTCAGAGTTTTGGAAGTACTTTGACTTATTTCCCTTAGAATGAGCGGCCGCCTATCAGAATGTTTAGGACTATGTATACAAGGAGTCATTCCTGAACTAGGCGGTGATCTTGAGGATCCTTGCCCTCCTCCTTTACGTCGCTTCTTACGGAATTCCTTTATCTGCGAGTGCATCGACTCCCTAATATCAGTATAGCCCTACGCTTATACTGTAAATAGTCGAGGTTATCATACGGTTTAAGCCAGCTAATTACTCCGCGAACAGCAATCATGGTTGAATGATAAAGGAGTTGGTTATGAGGGCTTGATGAGACGGGTTATTGTGTCCTGTGCATTTTCGCAGCAGCGCTAGTCCAAAAGCACCAGTTTTAAGGAAGTCTTCTTCAAAACTGGTGCTTTTAGACTAGCGCTGCAGACAAGTCAGAGCAATTCTGTCCAATACCAACACAGCTCACTCCCTCCTTCCATTATATTGGTTATCCAATACGAGGCTTAAACGTCCTGTTCCAAAGTAAATTTTCTGTCATTGAAACTTCATTTCCTGGTTAATCTTCAGTTGCAAGAATCTCATCGGATAGTTGAAATCCATATATGGTCAGAGTTGTCTCCATGTATTTTGTCTTACCTCACACATACTGTCTTACTTGAAGTCAAATTTGGCAGAATTTCATTTGCTGCTTTACTGCAACTACCCGTGTGCGACTAAACAAGCCAAAGGGCTTCATCCCTCTAAATCCCTACTTGAGATGCACAGCATATCTTCCCCCCACCCAAGCGCCACCGTGGGTATATACAGACAACAAGTTGTTATTATTAGATGAAGAGATACAGGAAAGCGTTACTAAACTTTCCCCGTACTTTTTGGTTGTGCTATCCCAGCTATTTCAGTATAGATGTTTGCTGAACTCCATAAGTCTTTCAGCAACATGTGCAATGTACCATTATTTCCTTATAGTATCTCTCTCTCTGTTCTAATCTCTGTCACTTGTTATGTGAGTAAATCACAACAATAAAAGTCAGTTGAAATGACAGAAGATGTAATGATGCGTCATATCTCTACATTGCAAATGATAAAGGGGTTTATCACAGTAAGCGAGAACTAAACTGCAACACTACTTGAAAAAAGCATAAATAAGTTTCAACTTATAGCTGTTCTTGATAACTAGCTGTTATAGTACATCGTTGTGCATCAGATGCAGTATATCTAGCCTACAACTATAACACTGCCATAAGATTTGTCTGAACAGAAACTCGCGAAATTGTCATTCGTATAATCGAGACTCGCCATTCAGTCTTTAGTTGCAATAAATACGAGCTGTAGTACACCGTCAGTCTTGATCAGGGCATCGCCAACTTCAGAAGCTTGTCAGTGACATGATATGGCTTTCTTTGGTTTACTATGTAGTATATCTACGAAACACTACCCTATTTATTACCTCGAACATCCATTGGACCTTACTTATCAGAGCTTTCCTCGGCCAATAGTAGGTTAGATCTATGTGTGGCTACATAGTCTGTACTACAAGTCTCCATGGTCATTTGTTTACCTAGGAAAGGTAGATCAGCTCTTAGGCTCGCCTCGCATTTCCCCAGTGTGCTCTGAACAAAGCAAACAGGTTAGGGCTAATAAGCAATGACCGTTATCTGTAACCTGCTAGTGTTTTGTCAGATGTGAATTGTTGTCGGTTACCTGGTTTTTATTTGCTTTGGTTACTATCACTGGATATTCTTTATCAAGCAAGCACTGTGTTTGAGCGGGGCTGCACAACAGACGGCAGTTGTCGTGTGGCCCATCCACAAAGTTGAAGAGGCCATGCGAGGCGATATCCTAGATGAATAACCTACAGATAGCTGGATTCGTGTTTCACCGCTAGTTGGTCCTTGAATCCTCGTTCTAGACTTCTCTTCGCAATTCTGAGGTGAGGCTGTCTAATCTTGCAATGAAACGCAGTAGAAGCGTATTGCCACCGAGGTAGTACCATGGCAATGAGGGATCATAGAAGTTGGTTTTGTGCTCACACTCGGTCAACACAGTCGTTTGTTATTGTTTTCGGAGGGTTTATGCTCTGGAAGTGGAATTCTTTTTCAGTTTCAATATCCCAATTTCTGAAGGGCAATTCCACGGATAACGACAGAACATGGTTCTAGTCACTTTTAGACTCTCCTTGACGATTAATAAAGAAGCGGAACATATTGCATGGAGTTTGCGGGTCTGATTCATCTAGAGCAAGTCGGTTTCATCCGGCCGACGAAAATACAGGCCCTCAGCACACTAAATGCTGATCCAATCCGTATTATAAAGTTACTCTGAGACACTAGATTATCATGGATCTGGTGCTAAGATACCATTTGACAGACTTGCACACGCCTGCCTTCTTCTTCGTTGTTTATAGGATGAAAATCAGGTTGATTCCCCAATGAATACATATCCAAGCGTTCGATAATGGCCCTCCTGTGACCATCCGTCATACTAGTAGCACATCAGTGCAGCTTCACAGGATCTTCAATCTGGATCCACTAATGATGCAGTCTGCTCAACGAGATTTAGCTTGTCACATATCATATTCTGATGCCTGCACTAGCCATGCATCAAGTTATAGAGCTCTTTTGATGTAGCAAACATCGTTGTTACGACTCAGTCTTACCTTTATAAAAATGCCTGCCTCGCCTAATTCCTTGTTCCGCCATCATGCTTTATACTTATTGATAAATCAAACCGAAGCGGTTTTGACACACTCGTTTTCTGTACAGAAATGGTAGCTCTTCTTTCTCGTCAATTTCATCTATCTTTCGGCATTCCAAATTGTTATATGATCTTTTAATAACCCATTCAAGGTATGGTTTTATACAGGCATTGATAGTTCTTGGACTGAGAACTCACACAGATGGTGGTGACTTGTCCATACTACGTTGATGAGGATCCAGCATACCAACGTGGTGGTAGCCGAAGTTATTCAGCCTTGGATGAAGCATCTACACCAACATCCAGCGAAGGGAATATCAACGGCTCCCGTAACTTCAAGTTTCCTGCAAAAGAATTACAGGGAAGCCAGAGGAATTCGGAGGCAGAAAATAGCAACTCGCAGCCAAGGCGTAGAATTCCAGTGGCGGTATGGCACCGGTCTCTTTTGAAGTCGTTAGGACTGCCAGTGCTGATTACGTCTGACTACAGTGTGGTCGATGTCGAAAACGCAAGATTCGATGCAGTGGTGATCCAGGTAATGGTGGAGCATGTATCAATTGCAAAACTTCAGGCCATGAAGTGTGCCAATTCTTGAGAGTAAGCTATCGTGAGAACCATCAACTCATTATATTATACTGATTTCATGATTTAGGTTTCATCTAGAGAAGCACTACTTAAATTTGAGCCCCCCGAGTTTCCATATCCGGGTGGCAGCCGGCATTCACCATATCGCCTGATGGATCTTGGAATATATGGCCAACAGACATTTGGTTCTCAGGTCACAATTGAGAACGATGGACTACCTCAATATCGAGCTGGAGCTGTCATGGCACATCCATTTACGGGTAGAAATAACTACGCAACAATAGGTCCATATGGGGCTAACTATGCAGACGGCGTAGATTATGGTTTAGACTCCGGTAGTTACCAGGTGACCCATCCACACCAGGTTGAATTCTCTCAATCAACTTATAATCCGGCTAGCACTGTCCGGTCTTGGTTGTCACCACAGTCGAGGGCAGCTTCAGGGTCCTTATTTCTTGACCCAGAACAATCTTACAACAATACTCCACCCTACTATCAAAACGATATGCTTAGGCTACAACAAACAAGCAGTGCAGAGTCGGAGAACTTTGCGTCGAGTAGCTTGCCATCATCCCTTCAAGTACCAGCCCAGATGGGTAACAACGACCGTGTGTTGCCTTTTCCTTTGCCAAATCGACCTGTTCAAATAGCGGGCCAATATCTAAAACCACAAGAGAGTAGTCAACTGCCAGTAATTCAAACTTACAACCGCCGAAACCAAGGCAATGAAGGACGTGGAACTCCTGGAAAACTCTTGAAGAGCAACATAGACAATGCTCTCCTATCGATGTCACAGCCTTACTATCCAATGCCAAGTAGCCAAGACTGTCCATCATCAGCTCAGTTCGATGGTCTCCAAGAATATAGCAACAGCACTAGCAATAATTCTCTCTTTCGAGATAGTGCTATGAGGAGCGACTCATCGGAATTATCTTACGGCTATGGCCCAAGCAGTGGAAGCTCAAAGCGAGGATCAGAAAGTACGCAAAGCACAAGTGATAGCTCAATTTCTACATTGGCAAACGGTCAACAGTATGTGCCACATGTTCAAGCTTCATATCCTGCACCTCCTATGATTGAGATAAGGCCTGCTTCAGTCCGACGCACTACAGAGAGTCTTCAGACAGTATAGCTTCAATATTCCTAAAGTTCTGTTCTGTCTCTTCCTTTTTAAACCCTTATCTATGGAGTCTTGCCGAATCAGAGTACGTATCCATTATCAGAGAACGGCGTTTGAATAATCACAGCAAAACAAACTCCCGTACTTTTACCTAATTCTGGATTACCATTTCAACCAAGATATTATCACCATCTTACTTAATTTCTTTTTTAAATTAACAATGTATAGTACAGATATGGGTTTCATTACTTTCCAAACAACAATTTGGAGGACTAATACTTGGGAAAAGCAAGGAATGGTAGCTGGTTGAATGCAAAAAAAGTCGGATTTAAGTGAAAGGTCTAGATCGGGATTGCATGGAGTCTTTGGCATCGAAAGCAGTTTTACCTGGTTGGGCTTTGGCTATGTCACTGCATCTTGTACTCTCGGATTTCACTTCTAGCTTAAAGTGACTTTAAGTATAATATAGTATGGCTATTTTGACCTTGCAATACTTCATGATATACAGCTGTTCTGCTGATCTTTAAAGTCAGTCACGGAATAATTTTTAGCCCCTTTGCTTCTTCTCCTACATTAGCCTCTCTCAAAGATTAAAATCACGAAGTTGTGTTCATTCCTAATAATGTGAAAAACTTGGAATTGAGTTAAGATATGCCTGACCCTTCCTTCTCCTAAACTGCAACAACAAATAACTGGGCTTGGGACACAGGCCCAATCCCTTGTTTTCTTGTAACCAAACCCAAACTTATCTACAACAAACTGAATTGTGCATCCTATTCCTCTCATCCGGTAACGTGGACTGGAGTATGTTGCAGAAGGCTCTTTCTCTACCACACGTTGCAACACAAAGATCTCAGGCGGGTACCACTGTGGGGGAACAGTGTGTGAGGCAAGGAGGTGAGCACCATAACGCTCAGCCCGTACAGAGACTCAGCAAGCCGACGGAGAGGTGCATCTCACATGTTAATCCTTCTTCCTAGTATTCGGTCGATCCTTCACTCTGGTATACTTTCCTGGATCGGATATTACCAGATGCAACTTTATGCACCTGTCCAAAAGAGGTTTCCATGGCATCTTTTAATTCTGATTCACCACTCATAACTCTCTAGCAGAGTCAGGATCATAGAGACCGTTTAGGTTTGAACACAGATGGGAGTTGTTACACAGGTTGATAATCCACTTCGCACCTCGGCCTTTTCACTAATGAAAAGGGGCAAATGCAGTGTTCACTTGAAACAGCAATTTCCAGCCCTCTATCTTTCTTAGAAGGGATTAGTTGAGTTCCGGTTTTCTGGAACGTCATATTTCTCATTTGCTTCCTTCTTTTGGAAATGGGACGAGATGAGATGTGATATGTCACATAGGCATTCATAAGCCACTCGTGGAATACGAGACTTTGTTTGGCTTTCAGAGGTTACATGGGAGAGTTTAATATCTGCGTTTCAACAACTTTCAGCTGATGTTTGATTAAGATTTTAGTTGGGCTGGCGCAATCACCTACCTTGCTGATTGTAAACAGATAATTAAGTAGATGTCCCACAACCACAAACATGTACTTCGCAACTACATTTCGCAGGTAACCAGCTTGTCTTTAATGGCTTAAAGTCATCGATTGAATTTGGTCTTGCGTATATATCCCCTGTGTGACAGAGAGGAAGTGGAGGTGGAAGTCCTATTGCCTGTGGAGGTCTACGATGAGATGAAGGCGGCAATGGAGGTGGAGGGGCGCTTTTCTCGGAAAGAGGATGTGGAAAGTTCTTTTCGTTGAAAGGAAAGTTGGAGTGAAGCCCCCAAAGACTGAGACTGCTCCACACTTTCCAGATGAAACTCATAGTATATCGTAGTTTGTATAATACTAACAGCTGCAAGAGACGTTGGAGACGTTGGTGAAGCTGACGCTTGGAATTTGGAGGGGAAGAGAGTGATTATTCATAATACAGAAAACCAAGCTTAAGTCGATTTGTTCCCTAAAGGAGCAAGTGAGAGGACTCTTCATGCATGTCTTATTTTGCCCGATAAGTCATGCAATAGGTGGTTAATGCCTTCAGCGAGAGAGAAGGCAAAAATGACAATCCTAGACCATCATATCCCACAAAGTGATAACTTGTTGATTTCATTTAGTAGTTGGCTTTTCTATTACATGTAAACTTAAAAATCTAAAATTAGAAATGGTGTATTTAATTGTCGACGTTGACAATTAAATACACCATTTCTAATTTTAGATTTCAGTAATCGCCTGATGCCTAAAGCATCTGTTAAATTCCCTTTTGAGCTTTCTAGCCAAACTTTGCTGTCAAGCTAATAGCTGGGGAAATTTTGCAAATGAAGACGATATTACTCTCGTGCTGGAATACCGAAACTTGAAACTCCAGGCCTCTTACGCACGTTCAAGGTCGCTTGATTTAATTGCAACATATATAATTCTTGCAGGTTTGATAGCATGTGGATGGTGATCTCGCCAACTCCAAGACCGCTCTGAAAGCGTTGGACCGGTATATGGAGCTTAATTCTACTTGTCATGAACAGGGCATAAATCCATAAATTACAAGTAAAATTTAGAATGAGTAGAGACAAGTTACATTAGTACACGACTCTCCAAGCTTATTGTTAGAGCTTTCTATAGATCATCAATGTGGTGTTCATAACAAACAAGATTTAGAGTAAATCGTAATACCATTCCAATGCTCATACCAGACATACCCTCCAGTACTAAGAGACGAGAATTTTCTCACACTTCTTCGTTTGACTCATATTATCGCATCTAAACCATATCTTAACCCTTAACCTTATTTAAGGTTATCTAATTTAAAAAATTCCACCCAATTTTGTTCGTGATGTTCGTGATGATCGGGGATTTTTAATACAATTACAATAGCTCATCACTGCCCAATTCTAAAATCGAGAAGCTTTTAACTCAAAAATAACTTTCAGGTACTAGAGCTTCCGAAAGACGTTTCGCCTGTTGAATATACGAAGAGTTGGATTGACTGCATTTTGTCACTTCAGGGACCGAATGAGAGTCGAGAGCAGCCTATCGTTCTAATCTAGACACCAGTAATGAATTGATCCCATGAAGTCTAGAGAAACACTTATTAGTAGAAAAACTTTCAAGTTGATAATATGTCCAGCTTACCCAGTCTAGGTCGGTTGGTTCCTTTTGGTTCATGTCATCACCGAACGAACTTAAAACTCCTCCAGAATCAAAGAGATTATCTTGAAGAGTATTGTTACCAGTAGGCAGTGTTGATAATAAAGGTATTCCGAGGCCAAACTTGTCCCAAGAATACTTCACAAATTTACCGTCTTTATTCAAATCCATCTCAACCAATGCGGCGAGGTCGCTTTCGTTGGATTCGGAAGTGTTTCTATCCATTAAGTCTCTGCTTTTGAGGAAAATCTTACGCACAACAGCAGTAAGTATGTTAACAACTCTAGCCGCATCATTGGAATATGGAGCGACATCAGCCCAGATATCTATTGACTGCTGTAGAGCCTTGAGTTTCTCGATGGCCGAGATATCTAATCCATCACACTCGACCTCTTTCAATGACCCATGGCCCACATAGTTATCATAGCATGCTTTTAGCTCTAGAGAGAGTAACATAGCAGCTAGGAGGAAATCATGATTAGAGGTGTTGAAATGATACCACTTCATTCCTTCCAAAGGACCTCCAGGAAGCGACGCTTGATGTAAACCCGCTTGAATGTCGAGCAGATTTATTGCCGCCGTCATACATGCTCTGTGGGAATAAAAGAATATCGGCTCTGACTTATCCACAGGGGAAAAGTTCCAATATTTGCGATGCAGCACACACATGGCTTTGTTATACAATAATTGAAGCATATATCTTCCCATAATACTTCCCGGAGGATCGTTCCGCATTTCTTGAAGTGAGTGCAGTTGGAGCTCAGATGGAACCATTGCCTGGGCTTCCATGAGCATTGCATCAAGCCTCATCACTTCCTCATACGGCTGAGGAGTGATTGCTTGGATATGTTCAATGATATGACCATATGCAGTCATGATATTTGACTTCACAATATGGTAGGTGGAATCTGTCATTTCCGTCAGGGGTCGCGATGGGGGCAGGACCTTCATATCCTCGCAGAGCTCATCATCAAAAAGATTGCTAGCTGGTTGTGTGTCACATTCTGCATATCTGACAGCTTTAGGCAGCCCAATCTGCACTGAAAACATGAGCTCATGATGGCACACGGAAAGCCAAAGTCGACGCCTCATCTCGGCCTGAAAAATGGATATATTTGGATGCTTTGAGGGATCACGATGATATCCTTGCTGCAAAGCTAAACGCATTAAAGTAGCTGACATTAGCCACGCACCTTTATCGCCTTCACTCTGATCGCCATATTCTGCGAAAGAATGGAAGAGCAGGGTTTCTAGCATGAATTCTGAGGGTTTGCTGATATCTTCAATGGCAATACACTGGGCCGTTCGGATACGGTAGAGTTCTGCAAGAACTAATAGTGTTCCTTGGTACTCAGGAGGCTCATCATTATAGTGCTGGTAAGACTGCAGCGCTAAACAGAGCATTGAGTATAACATTCCGATCCAAATAATCTTCGTTTTCGATGGCTCTGCCCAGAAGGCATTGTACTGCGACTAGTTTAGTCATTGACGAGGCTCATGATTCATCTTCACTATACCTGTTTGAAGAAAGTTGGCCGATGGATAACCCCTGAGGTACTAGTTAAAACTAGATTCGATACTTTAGTTAGAATTATTGCTGAAACTAACCTTGCGTTGGAATACAGGGATTATTATCCTCAAAGAATCGATCAACAAGTTTGTCAGTAGCATCTCTTGATGGTAAAGACGCAAGTATCGTTGCTCGATCCGGGGGCGATGATAGTCCGGTTAAGAGGCTAGGCCGATAGGCAGGTAGAGGAGGTAAAGCAACCTTAGGGGGCACTTTCTCTTCACTCCCAGTCCAAACAGCTTTCAAAGCATTAAGCTAGGTGAATAATTAACATTGGGTAACAAAAGGAGGAAGAGAACGGAAATCGGTATCAAAGAGCAGAGAACTGAATACTACTCACATCTTGAAGGATATGATCCCAACCCTTACACTGCACTTCAGGAAATGCCTTTATAGAGCTAGAAATATCAACGCTTCCATCAGGGCTTAGACTAGACGGAGTAAAGCAAGTCCTCATCTCTGCTTCACTTGCTATAACTGCACGAATCGTGCCCTCAAGGTGAAGTACTCTGTTCCATACATCGCCTATATCCACCCGGTCATGGTTATTCTGGGACTTCTTTATCTGCGCCTTTTCGGCGTAAGAGCACGATGTGTCTCCCCGTACTATGCAGTTCTGGCATGGCTGCTCCCGATTACATTTCAACCTATATAACCTATTAGATCTCCATCTATGGCGGAGAGTATGAGGTTGCTCATGTTAAGTCGTGTATACTCATCTCATCCATGAGACATGTAGCTGAGGTTTGTAAAGCCTAGCCAAACACGAGGAAGGGAGAGCTTACTTTCTCACTCGACAAGCACTACATGAAAGAGGTATCCGTTTCCGCGTGTGCCGATGAGCTAGCTTAGAATTATCCATGTAGGATCTATTAACTATATATATCTCCCAACGTGCTGCTTGCTGGTGAAAACCCTCAAGCCCATATTGAATGCAGTTTTGAACTCGGAATTGACTAAACCTGATGGCCCACCCACCTGGGCTCGCATTGGTTCAGCCTCGTCGAGTTGCTTAGGCGCCGCCTTCTTGCAGCATGTGTAAGCATGCTGACATATCAACCCGCAAGCCTTGCCATTCCGCCGATCCGGCGGAGATAAGCTTCTAATTCCTAAATCCTCTCTTGCACACCACAAGCTGATTAATAAACTTACTTTTTTACCAGAACTGCAGTAGAACCTTGCGGTTTATTCCCTTCCTTTAAACTTTGAAACGATTTGATAGGCTGTACCAATACTATGATTCCCGTAAAGCTCTCAAACAGCCTTGCTATGGAGGACGAACACAGAAGGAAGCGAGTACGTAAAGGTACCCGAAGCTGTTGGGAATGTATGCTCCCCGTCATGGACTTACACTTTTTGAATCCTTGTATTGTAGTTGGAAAAAAAAACTAAACTTGAAATACAGGCAAGCGTCGCAAGGTTAGGTGCCAGTTTAGTTCGGACGAAGTCAGCGTCTGTACTGGATGTCTTGCTCGAGGTACTTCTTGTGTAAGCCAGGAATTTCCAGAAGATCACGATTCGGCCAGTGGTGGTGCTTATAGCATTGGTGAACGACTGGGGCGTGTTGAATTGCTGCTTGAAAAGATCGTGACCAAGATTGAATCGTATGAGCGAGATGAGGAATGTCAAGCACTCCCGAGCCCTGAGAGGTTGGGCACAGATGTTCTCACGCCTTCGCAGCATGACAATGCCCCTGTACTATCTCTCTTTGATAACGTGATGGTTTGTCCTCAATTAATCCTCTTCATGTCAAGATAGGAGTTCTGATAGTCTAAAGATTGGCCGTCGCAATGTTACCCCCAAGGACCCAGAGCACTCTATTCCTACACCAAGCTCTGTTCATTCAGGAAACAAGACGCCTCAATGCAGACCACCATCTAAAATTGAGCGGATTCGCCAGACTCTGGCTGACCTTCTTCCATGCCAGAAAGACGCGGATTTAATTAGCTCAGAGAGCTTTTCCATACTGATTATTCACGCCATCTCTCCACATATAGGCGCCTTTTCAGAACAAAATATCAAAAATATTTCCAGTACCTTCAATATGACTGAAGTTTCTAAACAACATCCTACTTATATAGCAAGAACTTTGCTATATATTGCGGTCAGTATCCAGCAGCTCCCTTCGGATTTCGATTTCTCCAAATTGAGCTTGGTTCCTTCTGCAGAAGCACGAATAGAAAAGTATATGGCCACTATTCAAGCTCTAGTGATTGCAGATGACGAATTGGTCTGCTCACTCCTAGGGCTCGAATGCCTGCTTCTACAAGGGCTGTTTCATACCAATGCCGGAAGTTTACGAAGGTCCTGGCTAGCATTTCGGCGAGCCCTCAACGTCGGACAGTTAATGGGCATACATAGGCCCGAATATTCAAATTCTCCACAAGCTATTCCAGGCGGATCGCAAATGTGGCATCATATAGTTCGAGCTGACCGTTATCTTGGTCTACTCCTCGGTCTTCCATTTGGCTCATCTGACAATACGTTTGGTCCTGATGAGACTTTCGATAACCCAAAGATAGACAAAGACGAGCTTTACAATAGGAATCTAAGCATAATAGCAGGCGGGGTTATGGAACGGAACCAGACCGAGTATACGCACGCGTTTGCCACGACTCAAGAACTAGACGAAAAGTTAGAGAATCTCGCTCGAGAAATGCCAGATTCATGGTGGGAAGTCCCTCAGGCATTTATCAGTGATCGATCTGTTGAGTGTATCGACCTTTTCGACCGTCTCATGACACATTTCTGGCATTATCAACTCGAGGCGTTATTGCACCTCCCGTTTATGCTTCGAGCATCAACCGAAAGGCGCTACGAATACAGTAAATTTAGTTGTCTAAAAGCATCAAGGGAAATGATCTATCGATATCTCCTTCTAAGATGTAGTCCTTCTGGGACATTTTGCTGCAAAACCATAGATTTTTCAGCCTTTACAGCCGCTGTGACTCTTTTCCTCGGTCTTCTTGAGCCAGGGCAAAAGATGGAGACTTCTGACGACAGGCAACAAAGAGAAACTGATCAGGCATTGGTAAAAGCTGTTGCAGATGGTATGGAAAAGCTAGCGACTGAAAAGAAAGATCTACTTGCTGCACAGAGCGCAGAGGTTATCAGAACCCTGCTCGCCATCCGGAACTCACGCAGCCATTCTGGAAACCTACGGCTTACAATACCATACTTCGGCACTATCAGTATTTCTTGCACACCGCCATCTTCGAACGAGACACCGAAGAATTCCATAAGCGTATCAAACCAGCAGGCTGTGATGAACCATCAAGTTCCAGATCAACAGTGGCCTAGTGAAGATTTATCTTGCTCTCAGAACCCCTTTGCCGTTCCTGTTGTGTCTTTCATGAGTAGTCAGTTCCCGCCTGTAGTCGGCGATCCACTAAACCCATTGGAAGGCTGGCAGTCTCAGGAAGCAGAGAACATGTATTTTGATAGCCTGCTGAATATTGACCTCGAGAGCAACTGGAAGTTCTAGGTTTTCGAGTCTTACAGTTAATGTATCTGGCTACTGGAGTTCAAATGTGCTTTTTATTAAGGGATAATGGGGTCATATGGCGTTTTAGCATCATCGATACCTCTTCTCCATTTATTACAGTTTAGGATGACACTAGGTTAATCTAGGAACAATGATGACCCTTTTATGACTAGGAAATCATTGATGAATAATGTTTATACTTCACTCTTCTGGCTTTTATTTTAATTTTTAATTTTATTGTTAGGATATCTATATATAGTGTGACAGCTCACTATATAGTGGGACCGTACAGTACATAGTACAAGTACAACTGCCAACTTGTAACGCCAATTATTAATAATTGCTATGGTCACCGCTACTTTATGTGTATTTGACCCTCGCGTAGTTCTCTGAATCCACAGCTAATACAATAGATCTAGACTCCCTTGTACATTTAAACATGTGCAATTATCACACACATACACTAGAGAATAATAGTCTCAAGGCCAACATGCTTGCCTAAGTGTCAAAGCCATTTGATTTGCGAATTTGTATCCCTAGAAGTAGAATATATTAGATAAAAAATTACACTGCTAGTCTTCAATTTGCATCATTCTGTGACTGTTCTCTCTCTCTTACATAACTCAGCTCTCGATCATAAAACCATTCCCAAAATCCACGTCGCGGACATCAACATGCATAAAACATCTTCACAATAACAGAACAAAAGGGGGTATCCGAACTGATTCCCCACAACGCCGACGATAATGCAACAATCTTTCCCCAAAATCTACCAAAGTGAAACAAAGGAAAAGCTTTCGCCGTTAGGCAGGCCCATATCGTACCATCCTCCGACTATGCACATAAATACGCACAATTAACATTATATGACAAATTCTATTCTATCAACACTTCATTCAGTGCCTCTCGATCGATTACTTCCGGCGTGACTTGTGCCGGTGCTTTCTCTATCTTTTTAAAACCAGGAATAGGACCTGGTTGATTGATACCTGGTGACCTGCCCATAATGGCCTTGAAGTGGTCGGTGGCTGGCATGCTGACTGCTCTAGTCGACTGTTTAGGAGGAGGAATATCCTTAGGAGCGGAGGGTGTATCGGACTTGACTGGTGAAATGCCCCATCGGTTCCAGACCCAGTCACCCATGAGTTTGCCGAAGCCATTGCTTGAGGATGATGGCGGTCTCGTGGAGGTTGAACCTCTGCTTCCGATACTTGAACGAAGAATGGACGTGCTGTCTCGACCCTGTCGCGATAGAGTCGGGCGGGCCGTGACGTATGAAGAGCCTGTGAAGTGGTCTATAGAGAGCGTTGGACGAACTGGACTCGAGTCTCTAGATCTTGTAAAATCTCTAAGAAAAGCGCCATTGCCAGTGGTCATTAGTTGGGATGGCCTCGATCTAAGTGTGTGAATATCTATCCCCGAGATTGAAAGTATAGATTCATGAGATGTTGATCGTCGTAATAGTGGTTGGAACGGAGATGCTTCCGGCACATCTTTACTCTTGTCTTGAGAGAGAGATTCATCAACCCTAGTATCTGGCGCTGGAGACCTTGGTGATTGCAAATCTGGTATCTCCTCCACGTCATCATTTTCCTCGTGTATGACATGATCATGGAAGAAGTTTATAGGAGCGATAAAGCTCCGGCCAGACATATCTGAACTCCTCTTCCTATGGCGTGAGGGGTTGAAGGCAGGCGACAGAGGATCCACGCTCGAACCTGGAGAGGTTGGTCGGGAGTAGTCTGTGTCAAATCCCCTATCAAAAATCGAACTACTTCTGTATGCCGATTGCGGTGAACTTGGCGCAGATGAAGGTGCGAAATCAGAGTACTGACCAGAGGCCGACCAGCGACCGCCAGATGGGGAGATGGGGGTAGGGATGGTAACAGATGTCTGTTGCAATATTGTATTTGATGCTTCGGAACTTCTAGGAATCGTTGGCGATCTTTGACCGCTCGGAGACGTGAATAGGGAGTTGTTGATAGAAGCCCTCTTCTTTTTAGGTCGACGGACCTCATCTTTCTTTGAGGGCGTGTGATAGTGATGATGGATATGAAGAGCTTGTGAAATAATTCGGGGCTCTGGATCTGGATCTGGGTCTGGGTCTGGCTCCAGCTCCGGGTCTGGTTCTACCGTGCCCAACTCTTCTCTTAACGTCGGCGTGTTGCTTCCATTCGTATTCCCTTCCTCTAGTGGTTGATTGAGTTGAAGTTTTTCCCGTAGAGCCTGAACCTCGTCGTTTGAATCCATCAACATCTGCCGTAGCTCCACGATTCCAACTTGAAGATTGGCATTATCCTGAAGGATATCTTTGACAAAGTGTGAGACTACGCTGCTACCATTCTTACCACCGCTCGTAGAAGCTGTTGCAGCAGCAGCTCCTTTCAGTCTTCCAGCAGCAGTAGCTAGTTCCTTTTCAACTGTACGCTGTCTATCCATACGATTTAAGACCTCGGTGTGCTGCAGTCTTTCTTCACGTGCTTCTCGTTCGACTTGCTCAAGTTCCTCCTGCAAGATGTTCAATCTTCGCTCCGCCGACCTCCATCGTTGCAGAGCAGACCTTTCCTCAGCTTCAGTCGTCACGATGGTCCTTTGCAGGACTTCTCGCTCCTGCTCTAGACCAGCCAGCTGGATCTCGAGGTCACGCGTCCGTTCCACGAACTGCTCGAGTCGTCTTAATTCTTGGTTGGTTGATTGGAGCGCGGTCTCAAGCGACTTGATATGGGATTCCGACTCCGCGACGGATCCGTTAAGCTCTTCCAACTGATCGAGCAACTCTCTATTCTCCTGAATCTTCTTTTGGTTTTGGAGTTCGAGCTCCATCTTGTCAGACTCTAACTTTGAAATTTTGCCGCTCATTTCAGAACGTTCGCGTTCCGCTTCCAACATGTTGTGCTCATTGCGAATTAATAGTGCCTGGATGAGGAGCAGTCAGCAACTGAAACATGACGGTTGTGCAACACTTCATTTCCCAGCAAACAAAATTAGAAAAAGTAACTCGTTTCACAAGAAGAAAAAGAGGATCTCCGAGGCATCGTCGAGCGTCGGTTCCAGTCAATCTCCGCGCGCCAGAACACAAGCAAATCGACGTGGCTAAGCCTTACCTGACCAAGTTGAGCAGCAGTCCGTAACTCCCGCTCCAAATCCTCCAGCGCACTACAGCTGTGTGTCAGGTAAACGCAATCTGCCCGACCACAACAACACTTTAAGCTGGGTGTAGTGACAGTGCAGGTCGTCGGAATGCGGCCAATCAACGCCTCGAGATTGGGCGCAGCCATGGCTGCAGGTCTAGTCAACAGAGCACCGTGACAGGGGAACCTTTGCGACGAGTTATCATGTTCAACAACTGCAAGAGGAAGAAGAAAAGAGGAGCAAAAAAGAAAGCTGTGGTTGTTGATGTCCCAGGTGTCGTTGACCGTAGGTGTCTGAGTGGAGCCTGGTGGGTTCCTGATTATCGCTGCTCTGAAGCCCTTTTTCTGTAGATGCCTGGCGCGGCCTAAACAGGCATGACGGGTTCGTGAGCAACCCGTGTCACAGGAGGAAAAGGACTTGGTGACTGGCCCAGCCCCTCTTTGCGTTCATGCTCCGCTACGACGCCATCACGCAGAATTACTTGGTTCGACAAATCGAAGCCAACAACGCGCGACTGTCGTTGTGAGCAGCAGCGCCGTTTGAGTAAATAAACGGGCCTCTCTCGTTGGAGCTTCATATAGTCACAATCGCCAAAGAGGTAAATGGTGGGTACGAAGGTACAAGGGAAGAGGCTGAGAGGTTATGATGATGTAGGACCTTGCAAGACTTCCTGCCAAATCTTGCCGGGCCATCTGCAATGTCCAGGGGGGCTTCGCCGACTCAGGAAGAGGAAGAACCTCGGAAGCACCCAAGGACGCTCGTGGCCTTCACCGAGTCAAGGCTGATTATTATTACAGTAACGTAGACAGCACATCAATAATGAACCGAGTTTCACAAAATTACAAAAATCATTGTGTTAAAAACGACTCTATGTGCTTAATCCTCAAAGGTTACCCCGTTTATCATCAATCTGCGCTGGCACGCTAATCTGAAGAACGTCAACGCCCTTCTTGATCTCACTCTTCGACGGCATCAACTTTGTGCGCATCAGCTCTGCACACTGTGTCATTATGGGATCCGTGTTTACAGTAGCAACTGCAACAACGATCTCGCCTTTCGTGTAATAGCACACAAACTTGCCGTTCTGAGGCTCGCCCGTCAGAATGTAGTCATCGTATCCACCGAGGGTACTTCCGCAGTATCGTAGTTGGTTTCCCAGTGCAGACCAGAAGATGGGTATGAATGGTTTTGGCACATGCGAGGAGCCCGTGATGTGTGCTGCCGCGCTGCGCCCGGAGTTTTGGGCCACATTCCAGTGCTCAATCCGGACTGGGGAGTCGTTACCGCCAGGGCCATGATATGGGTATGTTGCGATGTCTCCGATAGCGTACACTCCATCCAGTCCTTTCACAGCAAAGTTTGCATCCGTTTGCAATGAGAAGTCTTTAAGGAGTTGCAAATCTTTGTTCCCCTCCAAGAAGGCGGTTTCAGGACGAACTCCTGTACCGAGAATGACAAGATCGGCTTCAAGTTTGGTGCCATCCTTCAGTTCAATGGCACCGACCTTTGAAGGGTCTGAAGAGGATGGAGTAGCTTGCACGACCCCAGCGTTCAAATAGAATTTAACTCCGTTCTTCTCAAGTCCAACTTGGAAGGTTTGGCCAACCTCCTTACCTAGAATGCGTTCTAGAGGAGCGCTTTCCATTCCAACGATAGAGACATTGTTGTTCTTTGCCAGTGCATTTCCAACTTCCATTCCAATGAAGGAGCTTCCAATAACGACAATATTTTTCTTACCGTCTCCAACTGCTGCGTTGATAGCTTTTGCGTGGGGAGCGGTTCGTAGAACAAAGATGTTCTTCAAGTCCTTGAATCCTGGGAGAGGCAAGGTTCTTGGAGATCCACCTGTTGCCAATACCAGATTGGTATAACTGAATGATTTGCCATCTTTTGTCGAGACTTTCTTGGCTGGGAAGTCAACCTCAGTAACTTGATCATTGATAAAGTCGATGGAGGCTTCATTGAACCACGCTTCGTCTCTAAGTGCGATCTTGCTAGGATCGTCGATAAGGGCCTTTGACAACTTCGTCCGATCGATTGGAGGATATCCTTCACTGGAAATCACGGTGATGGTACCCTTGAAGCCCAGCTCTCGCAGTCCCTCGGAGGCGGCAAGTCCACCACTGCCACCACCCACAATAACCACCTTCTCAGTGGTGATAGCCTGGCCAGAAATTCGGACATTGGGCTTCCGACGACTGCTCTTGATCGTATCTATGTCGCCTTTCACGAACACAGCACCATCCTTTTCCGAGAGCTCGAAGCATGGAAGGTTGTCGATGGCCGGGGCATTTTCAATATCGCCAGTTGCGGTGTTGAAGCAAGCTGCCGATATGCTTTAGCTGTCACAGCCTCCCAGTCTTCCAGATAGAACCATGAAATGAAGCAAAAGGGGTAGGGAAAATGGCATGTGAAGAAGAAAAATAGGATACTTACCACCATGCCATGGGCAGGTAATCCTTCCGTCACCAGTCAACACGCCCTTCACAAGCGGTGCGCCATAATGCGTGCATTTGGCACCCAAAGCCGTATGCTTTCCACCCACGTTGAGCAGCAGAACCTTGCCGCCCTCGACACCCTCGACGTCGACTTCCTGCTTCTCACCCGGCTTGAGGTTCAAGCTCGAGACACCAGCAAGCTTGTATTCCGCCATTGTACGTGTCGTGCTGCTCAAAAACCGTGCCTTGTGTGCGAGAAATAACGGAAGGCTTCTTCTAGAGCGAGTATAATTACTATTCTTGTTATGCGCAAGAGGACAATGCGTGGCTGGTGCTGAGATGTGGGGTGCCGGAAGTATGATGGGATGACAAACGGGTCGCGGGGTCGTAACAGGCAAGCAGGCTCGGTGGGAGAGCAGCGAGGTCGATAATCTCATGGACTTGGAAGAAGGGGGGGGCGGAGGAGTATTAATTAAATTGCTCTCCAAAGATGGGGAGAGAAAGGGATTGAGTTAATAGCAGCTTGCGCGTTTTTGCGTAGTACATCCACAACAACAAAAGGTTATCAATTAGATTCGGATAAGCTCATTACCGGCCTGGATTCCTCAAAAAAGTAAATAATTCAATCTACAGTTTCTGTGAGAGTGAGTGGATAGATGGATGGATGAGTGTATCCTACCGAGCACAGACAAGGACAGTAGTATCATGCGATTTCATACTGTACAATGTTGTAGGGAGGGGTAAACTACCAGCACCCCCTACAGGTTCATTATCTTCATGTCTACGTAGCCCATACAATTTTTGGAGGGAAGCGGGGACAGCTTTGAAATGTGCCCAGTTTGACTGGCTCTGGGCTGGGGAACTTGGTGGATTTCGTCATCCAGAGCGACATGACAAGCAAAATGTTCCTCTCTTCCTATCCTATCGATAACCCGCAATCTCGGGTGAGGCACCGCAACGGAAGGATACATGCCTGAGGATGTCACGACAGCTCTTGATGACGCGTTGTCGCCCTAGCCGTTATTTATGCGGTCTCACTTTGATGTTCATGAATGCATTTTGTTTCAGGAAAGGTTCTTGGTCAATCACAAGGCTGATCTTTCATTACCCGTATTGTACTTACTGTACATACTGTACATGGATGGACAGATTAGATAGATTGATAATCGAAAACTATTTTTACTTATTAGTTTTTTTTCCAATCAAAATGTCCACGAT
Source organism: Scytalidium lignicola (assembly GCA_002812745.2). Lineage (NCBI taxonomy): Eukaryota > Fungi > Ascomycota > Leotiomycetes > Scytalidium > Scytalidium lignicola. The sequence continues at coordinate 28,066 of NCSJ02000037.1, forward strand.
AATTATTGTGTCAGTTTAGATTTCCAAACCAGAAATGTCACCAGAGGGGTTTGGATACCAATACACAGCCCTCCCCCCCAAAAAAAGTCCACACAAAAATTGTTGCAAGAGGATATCAATAATGCCAAGCCCCCGACCGTAAAAGTTTTCCCTTAGGAACCAAATGCCGAAAAAAAANGAGAACCAAAAAGACAAGAGGAACGTATAACCCAAGAAACAGCTCTATCCCATTCACAAAGCCATCTTATCCAAAATCTTTAAAACCCCCTCGCCCTTCCTCTCAGCTCCATCTTCTAGATCTTCCACGGCTTTCTTCGCTCGCTCCATCAATATGCTTAGCACTTTCCGGCAATACTCGAAACTGCCCACCGCCTCCATATACGAGACCGCGTACTTTTTCACCTCATCATCCGTCGGTTTCTGCTTGAGGATGTTCAGGAGCTGGAAGTTGTCTGGTCGAGCACGGATGGCATGGATGATAGGGAATGAAAATTTACCCTCCGTAAGATCTTCGCAGTGACCCTTATTATGCGAATATTCTTGTGACGAGAGGTTTTGGTAGTCGTCGCGGATTTGGTATATTATGCCAATCAGGTTGACGAGAGGGACGCAGTCTCTGCTTGCGATTGTTAGCTATGCTAGGAGAGAATATTTATCATCCTCTCGTGGGATAAGGTAAGGGAGGAGAGACCATACTTGAGATTCTTACTCTCAGCCTGCATGAGTTTAATCGCCAGGCGGAACAGGCCTCCAGTTTTATTGCCCACCATTTCCAAATAATCGTCCTCCGTCGGACAAGTCAGCGTATCTCGCCAGAACAAATCCATGCCCTGGCCTCTATGCAAATTCAACAACTCCTCCGTATATATCGTAATAGCTTTAGGGTTCTTCAGCTTTTGCAGCTCCTGCAGCGCGCAGAAATACACATAATTCGCCGAGTTAATCGTTTGCGGCGTCCCAAAAATGCTGTGAGCCACTGGGAAGCCTCTTCTCAACAATGAGGAGTCCTCAACATCGTCCACCAATAATGACGCTGTGTGTAACATCCCGACCACTTTCGTTATGACTTGAAGGCTCTCTGGTGGTACTTCTAGCCATTCATTAAACGCCGCGATCAACTGCGACCTGATATCCTTCCCCGGCTGCGCAAACAAGTAATCATAAGGTGCAAACAGTATCTTCTCCTTGTCAGTGGACCAAGTGTTTTTTCGAGGAAAAGTCATATCATAGTGTTGGTACTTCGAAGGGTCGGGCGCCGATGAGCCGGTGTGGATAGCTGGATTTATCGAGGTCGAGGCGGAGCGAGAATGCATTGAACGCTTCCGCGGTGGTGGGTTTATCCAATCTCCCTCTGCCGGTGCTTTCCCTGTTTGCTTGGTCGAGACATTGTTTTGCTGGTTGTTTTGCCCAGTCGAGGAGGTTCGTGGTGGGATCGGGTTAGGAGAACGGAGGATGTCGGACGAAGCCATTTTGGATGAGCCGGCTTTTGATCTGAAACCTTGAAACATGGCAGAATTAGAACACGTATATTTTATTTAAAGGAGGAGAATATGTATGGTGAAGATGGGAAAGCTACAAACACGGCGGAAGGAGAGCCTTGTCTGCCTGCCGGCGATGTGTTTTGTTGCAGCATTTGAAAACGAAAAGAACTAGGATGAACTGGAGTATAGTTACCTTATATCAAGCAGAGGCTATAATATTATGCGTATGTAAGTTTCATGAGAGATAGAAACGTGATAGATTTATGCCTTAAAAGCATCAACGGTCACGTTCGTCGTAGCTTGCCAGTCTGTTGGGCTTGCTTTGGCGAGGCACACCCCTCTCACATGTTTGTCAGAAGACCATCATCTGCCAGGTACCATCGGCATTTGGTACTTGATCCCAACAATTTATCTAATTTCAGAGCTTCATTTTACTACAATCTAGCTGTAGTGTACATGTATATATTTTTGGATTATTGAGCTCAACCGAATTTCACCTGCTATTTCAGCCCTACAAATCTACGCTTTAAAGATCGAAGATGCTGATGCAATAGATGTCACACGTCGCTCGTTATTTTCGGAGCCTGATTCTGCCGCTTCACCGCCCGAACATGGCCCCAACGCAAAGGTAATCTGGCAACCTTGCAGTCAGCGGTTGCTGGGTGAACCAACCTAAGATTGTATCTCATGCGATATCTACACCACTTCACTCTCCACGTTTTCTTGAAAACCCACCTCCCAAAATATTTTCAATTCATTTCACTATGTATTAACAGCACCCTCAGTCGTATTCATCGTCCCCTGTACTATTATCAGCACAAACGACAACCACGATAGATACCGCCGACCACCTTCGTGCACCTTTGCATTTTTGTTTTGGTCTTACCTTTGCGCGCAACGTTACAAAACTTGTACGAATAATCGAACGAAATCATCAGCACATAATGGAAGCCTTACTATCATTATCCTTCGATAACCTTTCGTCCTACGACACTCTCAAGATCCGAAAAGGTCTTCGCCAGGTTGAAGGTCTGCTCGCCCAGATCTGCCTCTCACCGTCTGGCCAGGCGGCATCGGCGCTTAACCGTCGCAACTCGGTCATTGACCCCGGCACCGAACCACCTCCACCGCCAGAATGCAAAGAGCTAGCAGAGCTGCGAGATGACCTGGCATTCCGCGAATTCTTCAAGTTGCAGGAGGGATTTGAGTGGAACGTTGCGTTGCGATTGGTCAATTGCTTGGATAGACTTATGGGGAAGAGCAGTGATGGTCAGAATGATCTGTGTATTATTGCCACGTTGGATCTGATCCAGGGTATACTACTGTTGCATCCACCTTCACGGACGTTATTTTCGAGAGAGCTCTATATGAATGTATGCATAGTCTTCATTCCTTTACGTTACTCTAAAGCTGTGATATCCATACTGACGCATTCTTTGCTTTAGCATCTTCTTGACCTCCTCGAACCCGTTAACTGTCCCGCTATTCAATCTGCGACTCTGCTAACACTCGTATGCGCCCTCCTCGATACCCCACAAAACGCACGAACCTTCGAAGCCCTCGATGGGCTGCTGACGGTAACCTCTATATTCAAATCCCGATCTACAAGCCGTGAAGTGAAGCTCAAGCTGGTCGAATTCTTATATTTCTACCTTATGCCAGAAACGCCATCCATACCTAGCGCGAGCGCTTCGCCTGCCTCTCCGGCAATGCTACAGCGAAGTCCAAGCAAGCTGGCCGGAGCTTTTCACCGAGGGGATAGTGGCGGGAGGAGATCCGATAACGATAACGATGTCACGAGGACGACGGAAGAGAAGCAGGCACTGTTGGGGAGATATTTGAATAGTGTAGACGATCTGGTGGCTGATCTGAGAGAGAGCACACCATTTGGGGGAGTTTTCTGCTAGGTTTTCTTCATGTCTCGTTTGTTTTCAGGAGTTGGCGTTGGCGTTGGAAATTGAAATTAGAGCGTTTCCTTATGATCCCAGGCGTTGGATTCGCGTCTCAAACAAGTATTTTGAAATATTTTGTTAGCGTAATCAATTTTGGTGGCCATGCTCATTGAAAAGCATTAGATTCGACAGTTTTTAGGTTATGACCACGTTTGGAATAGACCTCTTGCCTATGCTAGCTTTTCATATGTATCACCTTGGGTGAGACGGTCAAGGTAACTCTACCGGTGCTGGTGCTGGTGTATCGGCTTTCAGGTTCTCCATAATTCCAGGCGACGCAAGATGACTAGAGACAGGTGATATCGGATTGCTTCGGATACCTCTAGAATCAATCTCAACCGCACCAGTAATATCACCAGGACCCTGTGGTGATACAGGAACACCTCTGCTATAACCCGGCGAGGAAGGGTCTACGGAGGTAGAATTCTCGGTATAAGGTCCAACCATTGCGTTAGGACCAAAGTAATCAGTTGTTTGTCGAACGGGCAGCATTCTGCTCCTTGAAACCTTTGAGCCAGAGGCCTCAGACGTAGGCCCCTTAGAGCTACCTCCTTGGCCAGCTAGACGGGCACGTTTTCGATGGACCATAAAGAACCACAACAAGGCTGCGAGTAGTACGCATCCACCAATTCCTACGCCTGCCCCAATGCCGGCTTTAGCACCCGTGGATAGACCTGAGCTTCCTCCGGATGAGGACGTTCCACTGGCCATGATACCTTCCGGACCAGTTCGCACGGCTGAAGCTCCACCTGAGGCGCTGGCGCAGTAGTTCGTCCCATCCACAACCGTACAGACCAGTCCATCATTGCAGCATCCGCCACCGAGGGATAGGGCGCAACTAATCTGAGATGCTGAACAGCCAGGGACAATCTCGGGGACGAGGGTGGTACTCGTAGACGCAGCTGTCGAAATACATTGTTTATTTGATCCACACATCGAGCCATAACCACAGCATTCACCGCCAGCTGCCGAGGCGCATAGGAAAGCGCTGGTGCTGGGGCAGGTTCGGTCGCAGCATGTGGCTGTAGAGGTTGCGGTACCATTGACTGTTGCTGGTTTCAGGCATTGGTATTGTGAAGAGGGGCAGGCACTATCGCAATTCGATCCTATGGCGCAACATTTAAGAGCGTTCTCGGGATTGATGTAGCAGTATGTACTGTCGGAGCAACACTCATGAACACCTACATCGAGGCCTACGGAATCGTATCAGTACGGCAAGGTACGAGATTTGCAAAGCAATTAGGCAGAAGTATTCTACATACATGAATGAAAACCAGCTCCACAGGCACCTGATTGTCTCTTCCCTAATGCTACCGGTGGAAGCCCTAAGTAGAATCTAGGACTGAGACCCTCTGCGACCTCCACGACGCCAAATTGCGGTGCATAGAGGGCCGATACTAGTGTACTCGGTACGAGAAACAAAAGCAGCCGCAAGGGCGACATCGTGTTGAAAGTTATTAGCGAGGTGCGTCCACTAATTCAGAAAACTGCCTGGATAGAAAGAAGCTTAAATGGACAGCGACATAAAAGCGGATCGTACAAAACCTCGCGAGCATCCAGGAAGCGGATTTGGTAGAAGGTGAAGGAGGAGAAGAGGCGGGAAAGGAAACGAAAGGGGAAAGATGAGGAAAGGAATAATATGGCGACGAAAAGGTGAGATATGACCGACCGTATCGTGTCCTCGGTCAGAACGCATAGTGGCTGACTTTCTCTCGACGCCGCCTCCGCCTTTGCACCACCACAGCGAAGGGAGCTGAAAGGCGCTTGACAATGGAGCTGCGAGGATCAGCCACACTTTCGTGACCTCGTACATCGCACATCGCTCATCGTTCAATTGCCCGAATGGATAAAATTCCTCCTTTTGCCTGATGAGCCTCCGTACAGCACACAAGAAACGGGCAAATACGTGAGATGCGCGTCCTCCTCGTGGCGGCTCCCACCGAAAGCTGACTACATGATCCTACGGCTTATCTTGCGATCGTGGAACATCCGCAATTCTTCCATTTTGAGGCTGCTTGAGGGGTGGCCTGCTGCCCAGCCCCTACCCTGCCCTGCCCATCCCATTCCTGGGTAACGAATAAAACCTGGGGTTCAACAGATGGATTTGAGAGCTGCCTTTCCACGGCCCGAAAGATTGCATCAGCAGTTGCTGTTCTGAACGTGTCCTCACTGCCTAGAAAAGACCCTCGGCGTTCTCTTTGGCAAAGATAATTACATCGCATGCATTTCTCCTTTGAAACTTAACTACCGCAAGCTTGTGGTGCGAGTCACCAGAGAATGTAACTGTGGCACCCTAAGAGGAGACCGCTTTTGGCATCGTCGATCTCCCGGGCACAGTAAATGACGCTGGTACGACGCTGCTGCGGTACCAGAAAGTCCCCAGTGTTCATCAGCCCCCAATTCGGCCGGCNGGCTGCGGCTCGTCGCGGGGCGGGAATTTGCTGGCACCATCAGTGCGCTGAGGTATCAAAAGCACATTCTTCTTGCAAATCATTTTGTTGACTTCTAACATTAGATGATCTACTGCTTTTGCTTTTCGTTTTCATTTATCAACAGGAGTTTACCACAAAAGTTGATTGTTGATCTTCATCATGTAGCGGTCAGAGATTCCAGCTAAATTTAGTTCTCAGCAATCTTAGTTGCCTCTCCCAGAAAGGATCGCATTGACAGGTCGCTCAGTCATGTGTTCTGTACAGTAATCATTCCTTATCACTATAGGTCTGTATGACTGTGTTTTACAGGCCCAAAATCCTGAGGCACTGTAGATGTTGCAGTCACGTGCGCTGACGCTTTGAATTCCCTAAAGTGGTTTTGCTAAGTTGTGCTTATCGCCTTTGGTTATTATTGCGTAACTAGACGAGTCCCACCGCGCAAAAGTTCCGGCCAATTTACCAATCAGACGACAGCAGCTCATTTTGGATAGCATCATTATTGCTCAATCCAGCGACAACATCCCAACATAACTTCATTCTAAACACTTAGAACCAGGTAGGTATGTTTATGGTAGGCCATTTCAAGTCTATGTCACGCTTTTTTTATTTTTTCTGGCCCTTAATATGCCATTATCTGTCATATAGAGCTGCATTTATATGAAGATTTCAATACCCCTATTGCCCCCTTTCACCTCCTATGGACCGTGTGTGTCGAGTATGGAGTCATACTGCGACATCTGGCGGTGTTGAGGACCCAGGAAAGATTTTCCTTTTAAAGAGAATGGAAGCTGGCCGACAAATTGGAAATAGAAGGTCATAACCCTCGAGGCCGGATTTCATTCCGGCCAGACACACAATAAGATAAAAGGCCCCAAATCTGCCACGTTGAGACTTGGATCCTCAAATTCTTCATCTCCCAATTCTTCCACACCATACCATCAAAACAACTATCAAGCCAATACCCGCTCTCATAATGGGCTCTATCGATAACCATTTGACCTTCGAAGTCCTCCGTGACACCAAACCGGATGACACCACACTTCCAGCATTTATGGTGTCAACCACTAGAGGTTTCCTACCCCGAGCAGACCCTATTGCCACTCTTCCCAGTGAATTTGAGAAACTAGAATCAATACTCTCACGCATGCCCATCAAAACACAAGATGGCACACCAGGTCTCCTAGCAAACTTCACACTCGGTGAGACGGTGCTCGCGGAACTACCCAATCTCACTGATGCGATCAATATGTATAAAGATAACTTACCTTTAATGAATGCTCTATATCGCGATTACTCGTTCTTGGCTTCGGCATACTTGCTTGAGCCTTGTCATGAACGGTTTATCAAAGACGAACCGTATGGCCTTGGAAGACAGACCCTTCCTTCTATAATTTCATTACCAATATCGAGATGTGCAGAACTGTATGTTACTTACCTCTCTATATATCTTCACGTACTGATATGTTCCAGCGCTGGCTTCAAGCCGTTCATGGAATATGCAGGCTCATATGCCCTCTACAATTACCGTCTCGAAGACCCTGCAAAGGGATTCGAGTACGATAACATCCGTCTTATTCGTGCTTTTGAGCATGGCCTTGACCACACGTCTTCTGAGGCAGGGTTTGTCAAAGTTCACATCGACATGGTCAAGGATTCTGGCCCTCTTGTCGATGGTGTTATCTCTTCACTTGATTCTTGCGAACAAAATAATCGTGTTGCTTTTGATAAGGCTATGAACCAAGTTGTTGATAGTATGGACAAGATCAACAATGTTATGGACAGTGAGTAATTTTCTTTAGCCCCTTTTTGAGTCCTTCGTTTTCGACTCTGCTTCATCTAAAGACGTCTGAAATTGACTCGTCGCGAGCTATGTGGGGAAAGAGTAAACCGCGAGATTACACGTCGTTCCGAACATTCATCTTTGGAATAACTAGCCAATCTATGTTTCCCCATGGTGTGGTATACGAAGGAGTCTCTGAGAAACCCCTCTCGTTCCGTGGCGAATCTGGAGCAAACGACAGCATGGTTAGTCTTTATCCTTCACAAATATCTTCCTAGACATACAGACAAGGAAGCATGTTTGTTTTAGAAAGTTATGCGGTACTAACAGAAATGAAAAAGGTCCCACTAATGGATAACTTCCTCCAAATTTCCATGCCGTCCACACCTCTCACGGCCATCCTCAAGGACTTCCGTTCCTATCGCCCTGGTAACCACCGTGATTTCCTTTCCTATGTCGCTGATCGATCAACTGCTCTCTCATTACCATCGTACGCTCTCTCCAGCTCAAGTTCTGCAGCCTTGTACCTCCTTGCCCAAGATCAAGTGCGTGCCTTCCGCTGGCGTCACTGGTGTTTCACTCGGGAGTACATCCTAAAAAACACATCTCATCCAACGGCAACAGGAGGCAGTCCGATTGTGACTTGGCTCCCGAATCAGCTGACTGCTGTTTTGGAAGCCATGACCGAAGTGTGGAAAGGAAGAGAGGCAGAGCTGAAGGCGACTGAGTTTGGCGAACGGTGCGAGCGGGTCATGGAGGTGGTCAAGTTACAGAAGGAGACACTAAAGAAGGAGGTCGAGAAGTATTGCGCTGAGCGAGAAGGGCAACAAGTATCTTGATTGTTTTGATTCAAGTTGCTCATTATTTCCTCAAATGTACTGTAGATGATGGGATCTCGATCGTTGTCGAAGGGTCGGCGGCTACGCTCGGTTTCTTTACAGGCATACCAAAGTAGTTAATTAAACACTCTTAAAATCACCATACGAGATCACCAGTATCCTCATTGCCATTTCACTCCGCATGAATTCTCATCTCTATATCTCCAACAAGAATTAAACAAATAATGTGCTGGTTTCTAGCTATCACTTAGAAAGGAAAAAAAAAGGGGGGGGGGATCCTCAAGGGATCTACAACCTACCACTGCACGAAAAAGTATCCAACCCCTTCGTAAGTCATTGCTTAAACATTTAACCGTGCAAGACACGATAGAAGCATCGTTATACATAAAAAAAANCACACACATGCCGAAAAGATCTAACAAATATCGAAGTAAGACGGGAGAAGTATACGTATGAGAGGGATCAAATTGCAAGCGTCTCTTGTATCGGAAATATTACAAATATTGCCACGAAAACCCCCTATCCTATGCTTAATGCTTTAAATTTCATAATCATAATCATAAGCATAGTTAAGCAATAGTGATTACAATATCTATCCTGAAGAGCATTTTTTTTATTAATTTTTTNGCTTACTAGCTTGCATGCCTCATGAGTCAGCCGCCGGGGTACACCTATGTTACATTTAGTAATCTAGTTTCTTAAGAATATTTCAGGTTATCCCCCCCAGACCCCAGGTCGTTAAGCTTCTCAAGGTAGATACAGGGGATATTGTCCACTTAAAAATCCTTCGATCTCCTAAAACGGAGATAATTGTAAGTAATGCAGCGACGCTAAAAGTGGTTCAAAAGGGCTAATGAGGGATAGCTAAATTAAAACATTTAATCCAAGGGGGGGTTACGAACGAGGAGGACCAATTTTCAACGTTCTCACATAAAACTGACGCCAACAGAAAGGGAAGAAACTCAGAATTACAGGCCAGAAACATACCCCAGATATTCAATGCTGCCAATGAAATCCAATAGCCCTCTATTTTTACAAACCATCTGATTAAGTGAAACGCACGCTCAAGTTGGGGATCTGTCCTATACGTGTTGCATTATTGTACATTGTGCGGAACATAAGGGGCAGCTTAACAAAGGGCGGAAATGCTCGGCAAATAAGAAGCAAGGCCTCGGTATGTCAAGGGTCCAGGCACGCTCTGTAATGATGGCGCATGTGGTTGTGGAATCGTGGCTTGAGGCTTGTCGAGAAGGCGCTTTCCTAACTAGAGGCGTTAGGTCTAGTTTGCTCGGCAGGAGTAGCAATAATTATACAACATCTGTCTGGTTTGTACTCCTTGTTTTTGGATGTTCTGGATGTATCTGTTGTGTTGGTGAAGAAAGGAATTCTAAATTGAAGTTTGCGAAGTTAGTCTCCATCCTCGAATAATCTAGGATAATATGGTGTACTGTACTTGCATACTCATCCCTCTTTTAAATTCTGTCCAGTGTGTGAAATGAGTTGGGTTGAGCTTTTTCTGCACACTCTGATTCTGTCGCAATTGTGTAAAGTAATCATCCTCTTGAATGCTGTCAATATTTCCAACCCAGCCGCCACCAAATGTTCATCGGGCGAACGCAGAGATCTAATATCGTCAGCACAGGAGTCGTCGCGGCAACATACCGCACTACTCGACCAGTACACGTGTATAGTACTGCTTTAAGAATAGTTAAATAGCATGTTAACTGGCTGACAAGTAGTGGCGTAAGCATTCTACGCCGGTTTCGGGCGATCTGGGCCTGGGATCGATTATTATTAAGAGTGAGAACATTGACATTCCCTAACGTATAATCTGGGGTTGTGGGTCGGTGTAACTAAAGTACCACTCCCCAGAACTCTCACCTGGCTCTAGATTGTAGATTCTGGGGTTCTTCTGCGGGGGGTGACTGTCACGGACTGTCTCAGGGAAGAAATTCTACAGTAATTAGCATCGGACAACACTACACTACAGGAATAATACACTACAGTAATGGATGTGCTCTCCACAGATAGTTATTAGCGCGCTGCACGTACTAGTGTCGGAAAGAAAAAAAANTTGCCCAAAGAGGATAATGAGGAACGAATCAATCCCAGCGCCACCACCCTTAGGCCCGAGCGTGAACGTGACAGGCAGGGGTCGGGAAATGCTTGACTTGTTTTCCCCCTTGCGGGGTTACGTCTCTCCGTCTCCAAGGCGATAAGCATAAGTAATGTCACCCAACATCCCCAGGCTTCTGTTGCAGAGAGGTTCCGCAGAAACTGCCGTGGGTGCTTTCCGAGAGGTTTGGTGTGTGCTACCCTCCAATCCCCTCTTCTGCTGGTGGTTTGCTTGGTGGAGAGGGCTGCATTTCAGGTCTCCTTGACGTATCAGCGTCCAGCGCCTCCGTCTATTACCCCAATACCCCAGGCCGGATCGATGGCGTGTGTGGGGTGTCTGGCCAAGATTGCCCTGTGGCATCCATCCTGGCTACATTGAACGCGGAGCAAAACCGCTCCTGGGTTAATTGCAAGAAAAGGGTTGCATTTTCTTTATCAGTCTCAGGTGTATATTAATCTGATGACGACCACTCCAGAGTCTAGATTTGGCCAGGTGTGAAATATAAAGCTGCTGGTGCTTTGCTTTTCTTTTCTGTTGTATGCTTTCAAGTCAACATCAATAAGGAACCTGTTAGAGCTGGATTCGGGCTCGACTCTAACCATCCTCGACATTCTTCCTTTTCAATCATGGATCAAAATCTGGATGGGAGGGTAATTACATCCATTTTGTCACTGGTTTCTTCTCACTTGTATCCCATGCTTCCTGTCGAGGTTCAAACATACTGATCGATTATGTCACTATTATAGGCCATCCACGAGCTCGAGGCCGAGCTCGATACTGCAATCTATCCTGGCACGGAGATTATGACGGATGTTGGAACCCATCACTTCGTTAAGGCTGGTTCTGGAGGTCATTCTGTCTTGGTGCCGCAACCCAGTGATGATAAACATGATCCACTGGTGCGTCTTCTCTCATGTTAACTTAGCAGCGACAAATTAACTAAAGGACTTCGATCAGAACTGGAGCCCAATGTGGAAAGCAGCTGCTATTGCGTGTGCAACTGGTGTATCCTTCTCCCAGGGTATGGGGCCATTGGCTATGGTTAGTGTATTCCAGATTCAAAATCACTTGATAGAGAAGCTAATATAACTTACAGGCGCCCATGTTCGGTAACTATATCGAGGAATTTCATTCAAACCTAGAAGATGTCGTACAATTCACCGGGATTGCTATTCTTGTTCTTGGCTTCAGTAACTTCATCTGGTATGCAAGCAAACTCGGGCTTCGTTGATCAACTAGCTAAGATTCGAAAGGGTACCTCTTCAAACATGTATCGGGCGACGACCAGTTCTGATTCTATCCACGGCCATTTGCTTTGGAAGTAGCATTTGGAGAGCAAAAGCAAACTCATATGGTAGCTTCATGGGTGCTTGCGTGTAAGTGATGTAGCTTAGAGCTTGATATGGACAGCTATTTACGATTATACCAGTCTTAATGGCCTTGGGGCTGGCCCCGCCGAAACCGCGCAGCCAACTATCATTGCAGATATCATTTTCCTGCATGATCGAGGCAAATACAATACTTTATACTTTGCATTCTACTTTGGTTCTCTCATGGTATTTATGTTCTCCGTTGCCGATCATACACAACACCTTTCTCACAATAACAGGTTGGCCCCATCATTTCTGGTCCAATGGCGAGCAGATATGGCCCGCGTAGTTTCTGGTGGCTCAATACAGCCCTCCTGGGACTCGTGACCGTAGCTTGCATATTTTTCTTCCCAGAGACCCGATACAACCGTCCATTGCCCACACAGGACTCTTCTCCTCTCAAGATCGGCTCGGATGAAAAAGTGGAGGTTGGAAGCTCCGAACACCGCGACGTCGCCGCACTGGACCATGCTGATCTTGAGAACGCGGCTAGATTTCAAACACAGAGCAAAACCGGAGAAGAGACGCTTGAGCATGCACATGCCCATGAAGATCCATGGCTTGGCCGCGGTTCACCAAGCAAGCAGCAATGGAAGCTCTGGCAATCATACGAAGGCAACGTTTTCATGGAGTTCTTCCTTCCCTGGAAACTATTCCTCTTCCCTATCGTTGAGTTCTCCGCATTCGCTGTATCCTGGTCTGCATCTGGCTTCCTTACGCTTAACTTGACACAGACACAAGCTTTTGCTGCACCCCCATATAACTTCAGCAGCCAGACCATTGGGTTCTTTAATTTTGCCATCCTGATCGGGGCGCTGATTGGGTTGTTTACTGCTGGCCCGTTGAGTGATTATATTGCTGCCGTCTTGACAAGAAGGAATAAGGGCATTCGAGAGCCCGAGATGAGATTATTGACCATGGTTCCTTATGTTATTATTATGATCATTGGCAATGTAGTCGTGGCTATAGGGTATCAGAAGCATTGGGATTGGAAGGTTCGTATCTTTTGGCAACCTCACTCGCCCATATTCCTGTCAAATTACACTTCAGAAGCAAGCATACTAACATCCATATTACCTAGCCGATTGTCATCGTCGGTTGGACCTGCGCAGGTATCCAAGTTGCAAGCCTTCCAGCTATCGCATCCACCTACGCTGTCGACTCGTACAAACCGGTAGCAGGCGCGATCTTCGTTGCCATCACGGTCAACAAGAACGTCTGGGGTTACGGTTTCAGCAAGTTCATCACTCCCTGGGCAACAGAGGCTGGATTCATCCCTCCGATCATGACCAACATGGCACTTATAACATTGTTCTGCAGTTTTGGGATTATTTTCTGGTTTTATGGGAAGACGTTTAGGAAATGGACACGGAACAGCAAGGTTCACTTTATGTAAAAAATATTATTACTGTGAAAAATTCCCTGTGACTGGATTGTGGGGAAGGCAGATGTATTTCGAAAGGGGTTAATTTGTGAGTTTAGAAGAGATTGCGAATAGCTATAGTTGAAGGGAGTATTCACTTTATGTTATCAAGATTTAGTTCGCATCGTCTCAACTGAAGATTAAAGAATCAATGATACCCAAGAAAGGATCTCGTAACAAGGGATGATGAAACCAATCGTGTGCGCGATCCCTGGTGTGGTTGAAACTTTGCGTTAAAACTTTGCAGCGCTCCAAAACCAAGCCACATAAGATATTCAAACATGGAGAGGATAAATACCTACAGTACAAGTAATTAGGGCTGAAACCAGACAGTCACTTGGGTTCTGCGCAGATCTGACTACGCAAGATACGGAAACACCGGGTCGTGCGGGGAATACCCAAAGCACGAAGGCCTGTCCATACATAAAATTCGACATTGATGGATAAAAAAGATGATTTCGCTCTGACATGCAACAAAACTTTTGGCCCTCCTCTCTCAGATAAAGTGTCCGTCACGATGATTGGCTAGAGCATTTTGTCACGTGATCAAAATTTCTCCACCTTCTGTGGATACCGGGCACGTGCCAAGTCGTCATAGCATCTCTGTAAGTGCGATTCACATTGATCGACTCTCGACAACGGGGCTTGGCTTGAAATAATAGGCTCTTGTGCAATTGAATCATATGTTGTAGTGAGTAAGTGTAGCGTCGTGCTCGAGTGTTATCATCACTTAATACAGTATGAACCCTTCACGTTCTTTTTATTAGCTTTTGGCGGACAAAAAGCTCCAAGGTTTTAGCGTGGTTGGACCCTCCCCCTCATTACGTCAACCAGGCGAGATTTTCCCCTCCTTTTCCCGAGCGCTGGGACGACATTCGATGTGTGAAAATTAAATCACTCCACGAACGTTTGTGGACGGATTGTATTTTGAGGAGGGGAAATCAGTAATTGAGCACGCGACTAATTTATCTTGAGAATAGGAAGGATAATGTTATGATTTTCAAAGATGTGCATACCCAGTGATACCACACATATCTTTGTCCTGTGCTACACGGCTGAGGGCAAAAAAGGGAAAAGATAAGATTGTTGGTCCCCTCTTGCCTCCAAGCCCACAGTGCAGTAGTTCTAGCCCTTTCCCTTTCGCCATAAGGGATCCAATAGGGAGTTCCCCCCGCAAATGATCTTACAGTATTCTGCAACGCACAGCCATGACCGCCCCTCTTGTGTTGTATTTGTGTGAGCAGCGCCAATTTCCCGGTTTTTGGGTATTGACATTGACGAACCAGCGATTGACGTCTAATCATAAGGAGATCTCTCATCTCCCCTCTCACTTCAACAATGCCGTGAGTGCCCAGTTTTTCCTAAGATGGAAAACAGAAAGAGAAAGAGAAAGAGCAACGTTTATTTCTCTTTGGGAAGGAGCAAGGGGCAATGGGGAAGGCGGAGGGAAGCTCCAACCCTGCCAAGACGCCACAACACCAATTGGACCACTTCCATCGGTGGCTGCTAAGTGGCTGAGAGGATCACGCTACGGGAAGGACATTCCCCCAACGCCCAGGCCCAAGGGTCTAGGCATTTGGCATTGTGTATCTTCGCCTGCAATGGGGTGACATCAGAAGGAAAGAAGGTGATCTCAGATCCCTTCTTTTTCGAATCTTCCCGAACAACACACCCCTTCTAGACTACTAGAAGTTGACGCGGTTGACTATCATTGACTACCATTCACACTAGACTACCTCGACACGCAAGACTACATATAAGCTCGCCGCTGCGCCTCCATTATTGGCTTCCATCACTCGCCATCCTTTGGTTCCAGAAGAGAAATTCTTTTCCTTCCCATCTTTAGTTCTGTTGCTTTTCGAGTTATTCTCTAGTCTCTGATTTCCCGGATGGTCTTTCACACCTCTGCCACGCTATTCTCAGGGCGAGACACATATTTGCCAAGGACGCCAGATCCAGATCCGACATCTATGATCCTACGGTAGTCGCTATTGAGGATAGTTCCATCTGTTCAACTCCACACCTGGAAAACGCCTGACGGCTATATATCACCCCAATTCTGCCATCCCCTCACTTACCATATACCTTGTGAGGTTGCACAACATCGACGACGAAGACAACATTCAATCATGACCAATCCGCTACACAAACCCCACCCCGAGAGGGAGTTTATGGTGCAGAAATACATGCTGCTCCACTCCCAGCATGATGCACTTCAGCAACACCTCACTGTCATCACAACCCCCTCTCCAGAAACAACGGGTTCTTCCTCGCCATCCTACTCTCCAGAACGCAGACTATCGCTGTCATCCTCCCCCTCCGACAGCAACGGTAGCAATTCCCTCCCATTTGGACACCACTACTCTCACCATCATCGAACCTTTCCTACCACAAGCAGGAGACACATGTCCACCTCCTCTGCCATCTCCCCAAGGAGCAGCGTCAGTAGCACCAGCAGCAACAACTCCAACAACGACAACTTCATCAACCCTTTTAACCCCTCGGCTCGTCGCTACTCTCTTCCCACTGCCCTCGACGAGAGTATCCTGAATGAAATTCAGTCTGATGAACATAAGCTCCGAAACGTCAATCTACAGATAAAGACTACGTTGACCGACCTCCTGAACTGTGAAGACGTTAGATGTGACAGCAGATACAGGACATGGGTGCAGGAACGGTTGATGGATGCGGAGATGGAGTTGAAGGGGGGTAGGTGTAGAAGTCGGGAGAGGAGGGTTAGCGAAGATGCGAGACGACTGGGATATCTCTGATGAATTGATTGTACAATTTTTTTGATTCTGATGTGATGATGACGGCAGTAGTCATTATGAGGCGTTGGATTGGTTTTTGTCCTTTTTTTTTTTTTGAACAGCCTATATTTTGTATGGTGTTCATGGATCAGAACGAATATTATGGATATACGGCGCTTTGGATATATTATGGATATATATTATATGGCTAGGCGCCGTGGTTGTTTTTNGTGGGAACTTCAAGACTGGAATGAAGATGATGAGTTCCGTGTAACGATACTCTGCTTACGAAACTTGCGTTGAAAAGTTATAAAGATGTTTTAATATGGGCCTTTATACCGTGCTATTTATGAATTATGAAGAGTGTGATACTCTATTTCACTATTAATAACTCTTGGGGACGTTTTTGGGATGTTTGTACATCTGAATGGGGAGATTATTTGCCGAGAAATACGACCAGAGGTCAATCCAATAAGCTCCCATTGCTCACTTCAGTCTTCACTTCACAAATACGACATGAAAACACATTCATGATATCCCCATTCGAAGTCTCTTATAGAAATTATTCGAGAGTCGGATTTCTTGGAACATACAATCGAACCTTTGTTCGTCCTTTCAGCCAGGTTCGGGGCTTACACTCCAATGTACTACTTCAACAGCAAAGAGAAGATGGTTCAGGTAGGTGATCATTAAAATTTAGAGTCCTTAACTAGTTTATAGACTTTTCTATTTAACTATAATAATATTGTGGTGCCGACCAAGGAAGAAGAATTTTATCAATATATCTCAAAGCGGTGGTTGTAAGTTTCCCTCGATGGCAAGTTCCAAATTTTATCACGTCCTTACTAAGCGGCAGATCAAATTATGAGCCGGAGAGATCGAGGCGATATGTGAAATTCAAGATCCCTGAACTTCTTACCGTTGCCCTGCGCTCGATTGATACAGGTGCTTCTAGATGTAATTTGCCCCATCAGTTCTTTCTAAGTGATCAAGAGTCTAATAAATGTTTAGGCCTTCGGATTATGAAATATCGAGAGGGACTGTATTATAGAGCCTTTCTCATTACCTTTGACAATGGATCTGAAGTAGTTTGCTAAATTGCCTAATCTAAATGCAGAACCAAGGCTTCTCACAACTGCCAGCGAAGCAGCAACTATGGATTATGTGAGTTCTGAGTTTTCCTCTAATAAAACCCAAATGCCCTAATGTTAGAAGGCTCGAGATATCATTGGTCTCTCTATTCCACGGGTATTAAGTTGGAGTTGTGATCCTTCGAATCCGGTGGGAAGCGGGTACATCATCATGGAGAAGGCACGTGGGAGTGCTCTTGCTGATACTTGGTATCAACTCTCTCGGCCATCCCAAAACAAGATTATAGAACAAGTGGTTGATATTTGGCCTTATCAGGATCTTCCTAAACAGGCATGAATTTCAGAGGCATATTTTTATAGTTCCCGATATGCATCTCAATTCTTGTGAGTTGTTTTGTCAGGCTGGATCCTCTATTTATTATTGGTTCTAGGCCTTTACCAACGACATTGGCTAAAGCTTAGGTATTGTGAGTTATGTTACCAGCAAATGTCTCTTTTGTAGACTTCAGGTTTCCAGAATGGGTAGTTTAGTTTCCAGGAACTTATGAGAGATATCTCAGATAATTCTTATGTTTGATACCCAACCTTAAAACCTTCAGCCTAAATCCACGTACTTGAGCTTGTGATCCTCTCATAGACGCCACCAACCATGCAAGCATTGTAACCTAGATCTTATTGGCACATCAAATATCTAAAAACCCAGCTCCTAGAAACCAACTTATTGCCCTAGTCGCCAGGATCTAATATATACAGTACTAAGCAGCGAACTTTATGCCAACCCGGTTTGGTGTAACCTATCCACTCTAGCCAGCCTTACCAAAACCAATGAACACAACGCCACCGCCAACCAACAATGACTGAATTCCTTAGTCCAAGAGCTGTGAGTGTGTGAATTGAGGCTGAGGTTGACTTGAGATTGGCGCGGCTCGGCCCATCCTGATGATAATGCTACATGTTCTTCTATTGATGCGAACACAGGTGCGATCATGAGCCTGCAACCACCAGTGGTCTATAAAGAGGCAATGGATGTAAACAATTGTCTCCTCCACCCAGCCATTAATCTATCCTGTTCCCCTCAATTTGGAACGAATTTTCTGTTGCTCCTATATATGTCGAAGTAAGGCTTCGAATCGATGAAGAGGACCGATACTTCTATCGATTTGAGTGCGAAGGTGTTGTGAGGGAAGCAGGATGGTGGGAATGGGAGAAGAGAAAAAGGTTTTATGATGGGCAGGTTTCGGAATGCTATCTCAATATTAGGAAAACTGTCCAGCACTTCTAGACGGAGACCTTGGATCCAAGCGTGGTTCAGGTATACGAAAAGGAAGATAGCAAACAATCTAAAGGCAAGCACCGGACTCGGTAAGGGTTGAAAGGTAACTTGTAGGTTTTTACATCTGAACATATCCCGAGATCTTCATTCAACATGCCGAGTCAAAGCAGATATATTTTTGATCAAGTAGGATATTTGCTATAAAAAGAGGAATTGCGACCTTACTCTGATGCATTTCCGTCCATGACCTGTCCTTAGTAATTAGGCAACCTACGCTTTCGCCGATATTTGTGAGAATTCGGTGCAATCAATTTAAAGCTGAATGTGGGCCTCCTACTGTAATAATTCCTTGCATTAGCGTGTTCCGCTTTGGCGTTCACCAGTTTAGCGAACAGTCTTAAGTTACTGCAGTTCTGTTGGAATGAACTGCTAACCAACCAACCTGGGGGCTGCTGCAAGACTGCACACTGCGCACTCAACTATTTATAGGCGACGCTCTTGTCATGAATATAACTGAAAGCCAAATCTTTATGTCTGCTCCGCATATAACTCTCTCTAACAAGCTATGTATATTCTGTCAGCAAAGACCGGAACCGGGAGAGCGAATTGCTACTGGTAACTTCTCTACCTCGTGACATCTACAGATTGTGCTTGTACTTACCCCGAACAAAGTTTTGGATTGCTCGGCTTACAAAGGTTACACGCCTCCATTTCTAATGCCGTCCATCGGACAAGAAAATATAAGACACCAAGACATTTATATCAATACCGTCATCGTTCAATGGCAGCTCTGCCTTCGGCCAGCCTGTCGCCGATGTGTCTCTTCTCCAAGATCGATATTATATCACTCTGACTGCTATCAAGCCTTCCGAGTGCTCTGGAAGAGAAGCGATAAGGAACCGCTTCCTTCAAGCCTTACAGCAATTTGTGAAATTGGTTCATCGCTAAATCCGTGGTTCCCACCTGCAGAGAAATCTCAGATATATATGAACAACCTTGGCGCTTTTCAATGGTGGAGCATGGGACTAAGAGAGATATCAGCCTTGTCTGCTAAATCAACAGAGTTAGGCGACTTTGTCGTTTTGCTATCCACATTACCACTGGAGATATTAGCTCTCATCTTGGCAGCAGGCGAGAGCAAGATATATCGTTCAGCTTTGCTTAGACATGTAATAATTGCCCAAGTTGCGAGTGTCATATCTAAGCAGACAAAGCTCAATGAGAATCCACAGGACAACTGTGCAAATACTTGCAAACCGGCCTTGGAGTTTCTCGGTAATCGATATAAAATTTTCGAAGACACTAGTGTAACTGAACCACTTGGTGTAGATCATCTAGGTGTACGCTTCAACTCCAAGAATTGCCCTTGGTATCTACAAAACAAAGACTTAGAACTATGTTATAAAGTGAGTTTACCCTTTCAAATAAAGTCCATCTCACTGAACTCTCTTAGTATCCCTTTCTTCGTCCCTCTTTAAGCCAACCGATAGAATTGTGGGATGTTTCAAAACGACCTGAGGAAGGACGCTGCCGGTTTTACCGTGCAGGTGGGAATAAGTCCAGCCCACTGCAGATACGATGTATAAATTTATCCGACTTTGTCGGCTTGACATTTTTGTGTGGTGTGAGAGCAATATACAGCATTCATGCACACCAAAATACTCATTCTTCCGCTGTTGATACATATTTAAGTTTAACTCCATCTGCCCAGAAATACGCTCTTCTACGATACTTCCCTTTAAATAAAGGTCACGAAACTGTCAATCAAATATGGGTTCGTGAAACTCAACACTTTCCTGAACGAACCCGTACAATCATGGTAATGAATCCGAATTCTCCTTGGACTTCAAGATCTAATACAATATAGATACGCACTTCTCAACGCACAGAGATCTTTGGACTTGACAATAGTGATCGAAGGTCTAATTATATTCAACTAACATGTGGTGCAACCACTGCCCTATTATATCACGTTCCGGCCTACGGAGACCCTATTTCAGTCTTTGGAGCGGTATCACAGTCCCCAGCCTTACAACCAACCTCAGAATCACCTGAAGTCCCTAACGGAAGAGATATGCCATCGATGTATAATTCTCAGGCCTCACTTCGAAATGTAGCAAGTGTCGAACTTTACATACACATCCTGGAAGACGCCAGGTGTAGTGGGATCTTGATAACACACGATGACGGACGGGAAGAAGCTCTAGGTCAACGGCGTATCGGTCTTCCAAACATTCAGCCTATATCAATATCTAGACCATCTCAAATTCATTATAGGCGGTTTCAAACATCGAATGGCCATTGGCGACTGAACATCATGTTCTCTACTGACGACAATCCAAGGATTGTTGATGTAGATGATGGCTGGCTCGGTCAGTCTATGATGGGAACAGCAATATGGTCTTTCGATTGGTGCAATGATCAATTTCGGGTTTTCGATGCGGAATAGTGGTATGGTCCGCAAAAGACTTATACAACGAACTTGATGACTCCGCACGCCATACGCTGTTTAGAATAACGGCTCTTGATCAGGATGGATGAATCAAAGCCAACCTGGCCCTCTAGATTCCCGTATCCTAATATCATAGCTTCTGATGCTCATTCGAATCAAACCGAGCTCGTAGATCTTAACAAATCCGGGATTAACGAAGAGGATAGCATTAGGATTATGTGTTTAACGATTCTCAAGCCATGAAGGAACACGTCTATTCAGAGGCGTATGCGACTGTCTTAACGATGCCAATGATAAAATAGAATTATTTCCGGGTTGGAAGGCTCTTTTGGGCAATTTTAATAATAATGAAGCAGTAGCCCTTCTATAGCCAGAGGGCAAGCTATAAAGAGGGAGAATAATTGGAGAACGGCTAGGTAACGATCCTCTAGTTCGAGTTTTTCAAAATTCATATTATCCCAAGCCGATCAGTTTTACCCCCAGAGGAGTTCATGATAATAAGAACAAATTAAAGAAGAATAGTTAAATTATAAGTACACTTAAATAAAAGCTTAAAATGAGTAATTTATACGTGTGGCTATAAGCAATTAAGAGCTTGTTAAAGTTAAGCTACGTACTCAGAAGTATAAGTAGTCAGACTTCATTGGGTGGGTTATAATCGATGAAATCTTACGTCCGTACTAATTTTACGGCCGTCGCAGAACTTACCTTAATTTAAGCAAAATCATTACGTTTAACCTAGTTGTATAACTAGCTAAAAGGCTAAAAAATGCTAAGAGAAAGACGATCAGCATAAGACGTTCAGAAGCTGAATCCAAACAGACCTTAAACTCTTTTCAGACCCGTTCATATGTTTAACCTCCACCATAACTTAGGTATTTCCCAGAAGTGCTAAAAATAGCACAGAGTCGAGATCTGGGAATTGTCCAAAACCACGGTTGTTGCAACTTAGCGCGCACTAAGCCCTGCCGCACCGTTTTTGTTGTTCGGGATGGTCCACTTCCGAGAAAAAGAGAACCAACCACGCCAACCTAGTGACATTTTTAAAACTGCCGTCATTGGTTTTTGATTAAAAGGAGTGCACGAGTCAGAATACTGTTGCATTGTAGCTGGTGATAAGATAGGTTTTGCACTGAGAAACCGAGTCAGGTAGGTTTGAGGGCAAGAGCATCGCCACGATCTTTAATCGCACTTCTCTTGTCGTATACCGCATAGTAGTTAGGTTTGTTACTCGTCATCCGATCTTAGTTAAAGTGATGTTGTCCTACTCGGAGAATAAAAATAAGTTAGGTTGGATTATCCGATGGGGGTAATTACGTGGCCCTCTACGTCCGTACTGTAGTTTTTGAATGTCTTGATGTTTTTAGATCTAGAGTTAAAGTGAGAAAGATGTAATTACTACCGTACTAAATCTTTATGAGGATAAGGCATTCTAGGCTCATGCCAACTATGGAAATGCATAGAACGGAAAGCATCGAGATCGATCAGCGGCAATTATTCAAACAGTACAGTTAGCATTCTCTCCCCGTGCTTCCCCACCCAAACCGCCAAAGCATTGAGTACGCGTAACCGAGTGTATCTATCCGACACCCAACGACGAACCACTGTTGACAACTGGTGCCGTGCTAAAGACATATCACAGGCGCTGCTGGCTTTATGCAGTTTAGTCTAGACCTTATTCAGCCATTGGCCTCTGAATGAGATAGGAATAACCACTAAGCTTCGACTCCATACGCAAGCCATCACAGATCTAAGCCCCCGATACGCTCGTCGAAGCGGCATAGCGTTACGTGCGTAGCTATTCCGTTTCCAGTACTATGTCAAATGCACACGGGAGCCAACCACACAGGCGGCTGTGTCTGTCTCTCCTGGTATATACTTCCGATGTATATTGGTATTACTCATAACATATAATATCGCCATCGAACACTTTTATCGTCTCTGATTCTTGCAAAGGGCTGAATTAACTTTGAGCACTACGAAGAAAATAATATTGCATCTTCTCGAATCACCAGTGACAGATAGGATTGGGCAAGCCACACTCGCTCGCACGGCCACAGTACCCGTACTTTTTGACTTCCTATCACATGCGAGGCGAGGCGACGAAACAAGCTTGATCGACCAAGGGTGTGTTTCGTATTCGGCATCGCGACTTTTGAAGCAGCATTCGTCTCAGGGTTGTTAGAAGGGAGAGGAAACAATAGAAAAAANGAGTTTTAAGACTTAGATATCTACCGGAGAAATATCGATTTTTAACTTTTTGATTTTTCTTTCCTTCACCTGCTCTCTTATTCGGAATTTTATACAGGTCATTTTATTATCTTTCTGGGATCATTGCTATATTTCATCGCTTGGATCCAATTTTTTGAGGAACATCTAGACTTATCTATTGGGAATCTAAACTTCGACATTTTCCACTCAGGAACTTTAATTAGGGAAAAAAGGGCTTCAAATATCGATTCCGACAGTAGGAAGGAAATAATGGCTTTAGTGCAGGATAGTTGCGATATGACACTCAAAAGCCTAGCTTCACATTCACCTCAACACCAACATCAATCGAGCGGTAAGAACGCCTGGTTTGCGTTTCTAAAGGTAAGAAATATCCACTTACTGATATAATCAAGAAGAAAACTAACTCTGAGCAAAGTCAATTGCAACATTCAATGGCGACCTCTCGTCCCTGACTGCGCCACCATTTCTCCTTTCTCCGATTTCGATCATAGAATTTTCCACATACTGGGCTGAGCACCCATCGCTCTTCGTTGCACCTGCTTCAGAACCAGATCCAGAGAAGCGTGCATTGTTGGTATTGAAATGGTTCTTGAGCACACTTAGACAGCAACATAATAATAAGGATGAGAATGGCAAGAAGAAAAAGATGAAGCCATTGAATCCATTTCTTGGGGAGTTGTTCACTGGAAAGTGGGAGGATGAGGCTGGTGTGACGCAGTTGGTTGCTGAGCAGGTTAGGTAAGTTCTAACATAGCCCACTACTTCTCGGAGAGCGCTGACTGATTTAATTCTCCTAGCCATCATCCTCCAGCCACAGCCTGCAACATCTGGAATGAAGAACATGGCGTCAGACTCCAAGGGACTGTTGCTCCAAAAGTCTATTTCTCCGGAACTGTGCAGATAGCAAGAAAAGGATACAACATCCTCCATCTCGATAAATACGACGAGGACTACTTAATCACCCTTCCCCATGTTCATGTGGAAGGGCTCATAACTGGAACACTAGCCCCTGAGCTCAGTGGCACTTCATATATTCGAAGCTCCTCAGGTTATCACTCGAAGATTGACTACAACGGCAAAGGCTGGCTAAGTGGAAAGAAGAACTCAGTGACAGCAACGGTCTTCCACGAATCGGAGCCAAACAAGCCCCTATACACTGTGGATGGACAATGGTGCGAGAACTTGTCTTTCACAGATGCCAGAACGAAAAAAGAGCTTTTCAAAATGAATGCAAATCACTTGAAACGAACCCCACTTACCGTTGCCCCAATTGAACTCCAGGGTCCAATGGAATCTCGAAAAGCATGGCAACCAGTTGCAGAAGCTATCCATCGAGGAGATTTCTTCACGGTGGGACGTGAGAAATCCAAGATCGAAAACGAACAAAGGGAGCTGAGGAAAATGGAGAAGAGCGAAGGCCGAGAATGGCAGAGGAAATTCTTCAAGCGAGCAGACCGAGATGAGGTTGTTGACAAGATCCTGAAGGGTGCGAGGGATGAGAAGTCAATACGTGCAGATATGGACTGTGTGCACGGCTTTTGGACATTTGACGAGATCAAGTACAAGGAGATTCCTTCAAATGTGAGAAGGGATTCCAAGATGTCTCCTGAATGAGCCAAGGCTGGGCCTTGTGATCATAACTAATTATGCGTGCATGACCTTTGGCGTTTTCGGTGGGTATATCCAGCATTGTAGGCGTTTTTATTATGACATAGAAACAGAGCGCAATAGACTAGACTATTAATGATTCAGAAAGAAGATCATTCCTGTCCAGAGAATTGAAGTATGTGGCTTAGTCAACTCCATCGCACGTGAAATCTGGGTGTAGTTCTAGATCATAAGCTGGGATGAAAGAGTCCTCCACTAGTTCGTGCAAATATTTGCCATGACCTTTAATGCCTCTGACGCAACAATGCCATTAACAGCAGCTGTCGTAGCGATCTGTTGAGCTTGTGGCGGGGTGCGACCCCTTTGCTTGTGACGTCAGTTTCACAAGCGTGTTTATTCACACAAGAACAAGAACAAGAACACCTGAATACGACAACCAAACGCAAAACTAGTTCTGCCTATAAATAAGCAATTCCTCACTTCATATGTAAAATAAAATACAAAAGAACTAGAAACTTTTACTTACAAACAACTTTTTCTACCATCTAAAATCAAAACAACTATTCAGAATCATCATGGCCGACAAGGATACTTCCACTCTTCAGTCGTACGTCGACTCTGCCACTGGTGCAGTTCAGTCTGCAATTGGCAGTCTCACTGGAAATAATTCAGATCAGGTAGGAAACTCGTTCTTCCTATATCCATTTTAGTTTATAAAGAAGCACAATCACTAACATTACCATCACAGCAAGCTGGACAAGCCAAGCAAAACAGCGGTGATGCTAAACACGAAGCAAGTCATGCCACTGCTAAGGTTGGCAACTTCACTGCCTCTGGCAATGGATCTGTCACGAAGGACGATCCTAATCGTACCACCGGAAGCTGGAACCAGACCATAGGCAGCGGGAAAGAATTTGTTGGAGGTATGGTTGGTGCTCAGGTATGCCTTTTCTGTCTCTTCCTGCCATTATATACCCTCGTCTCTTTAAGAAAAACTAAGACAATGTTAACACTGAATTTAGGGTCTTAAGCAACAGGGTCAAGAACAACGCCGCACAGGCCAAGCTCAAGAAGCTCAAGGTCAACTCAACGATTTAACTGGTGGCATATTGGATCGTGCTACTGGTGCTGTCAGGGGTGCTGTTGCTGGTATCACTGGTGATAGAGAGGCGCAGATAAGAGCTCAGCAGCAGCACGATACCGGAAAAACTCAGCAACGGGGTGCTGAGTACGACATCGACAAGCAGGCAAATGCCAATAGAAATGATAATGCCTAGAGAGTCAACAACTTGGTTCGGCTCTTGGCTCCTCTTTGCAAACACCTCATCAGAAGTGTGACATTGTATTTCCGGCTCTCTTTGCTTTTGTTTTCTTTTTTCGGACGGCGAGATTGTAACAACAGGTGTGGAGGAATTAGATGAGTTTGCTCGTGATTCCTCTCTATATTGTAGTGGGAATAGCCTTGATTTTAGCTAGTCAATAATACCCCTGTCGTTCATACTGTTTGATTAGGATTCTTGCTATGTTTGATAAGTTAACAATTATGTTACCGACTGTGAGCATCCGTCTCATGGCAGGGATGGTGGGAGTGGATTGGCAACTACCGTAAACAATCACCGATGTGATACGGAGGTACTCTGTACAGTACATGTACTGTACTCCGCATGCTGCCTAAACTTATTATGAAGACTATCAGGTCGTTATCAAGGGACTTGCCGTGCGCCACAATTGCTGCCAATGAAGGCTACTGCACGTTTATCCCTTTAATCCCTATGTCCGGGAGGCCGCAGAAGGCTGTGCATATAGAAGAAGAGTTTGTTAATTCCAGGAAACGTACTCCGTACTCGGAAAAATTCCCAATCTCACATAGTTAATCTCACCTAATGCTATGGTTGCAGTATACGAACCCCCATGGGCAAGATGGTTTTAGATAAGATTAGGTAAGAATTTGAAGCTTGCCATCGATCAACTTATCCACATCGTTGCTTCTGGGGTTCCGATCGACGAAAATCTCAGTTTTATCAGTCGTATCAATGTCGCTTTAACTTCGTATAAGTTACACAGTAGAATAGCTTAGAAGTGGTGACAAGGATCGGAATTGAATACCTTTGTGGAACCCATCAAAAGGTTTTTTCACGTGCATCCTCTTTTTTCACGACGCATCGTGAGTGGCCTTTTAACGTGTTGATATGGGAGTACGGAGTATGTACGTACTGATCTGCAAAATACCTAAATCCGGGTGTGCTTATTGGTAGGTTGGCAGCAACCCAACGTTGAAGGACTAATTATTATCGTACAGACAGAAGACAACCATTTAACGTTGCGAGTACCAGCACTCTCTTGGGAATTGTCCGGCGCTAATTAGCCATGTGTTGAACGGCAGCTTAGTGTTGCTGTTGTATTGGAGGATGCAGTGATAGAAATTGCGAATCTGCTCTGAGACGTCATAGCAACCTCCTTGGGCTGAGCTGAGTGGGTCTCCCATAACCTTGATTAGGCTTAGACTCTAAATAGCTTAACTTTTTTTTTTACGTAGACCGTGCTCGAGGACTTTACGTACCTTTGTATCGTCCGCCGGATTTCGACCGAAGGGTCAAGCGTGGTCTACAAGAGGACGAAGAAGTGAGTTATGTAATCAGTGCTGGTTGCTCCGCCGGCCACGGGGGGGAGCGGGCTCCTTTTCAAGCTGTTTTGCCCCACTACAAATTGATTCAGTGAATAAGATTGCTCCCAAGCTCAAGCGAGGCTATGGCACAGAATGAGTCGACGTGAGCAACCTGATAATACCTGATGCCGGCATGCCACTCGTAGGGTCATGTCGAGATGGTTTGTAGAACACTTGACTTACCTCAATGCCGGATTCATTTGTCAGATATTCTGCATTTGACGGCCTAACGGCGGACCAAACCCAGTTAAGCTCCCTTTTTTGTCCCTCCCGGATGACACATTATGGGTAAACGCCATGATGTTTGACTCTTTGCGGCTGTGGACAAGGATCTGGCTAGGCCGTCTTACATTTTGGGGACCAGCCTTGAGGGTGGGCAGAAGTTTAATGGACATTGCTCATGGTGTTAAGAGAAATCTCCGTCGACTACCTCCTTAGTTTGCAGGGGGGGCCCCAAAGTAAGGTTTGAGAGAACATCAGATTGAACGTTTCGTAAGCAAGCAAGGTTGTTCCGCCGCGCTCTCTTCTATTTGATGCTCCTTTGAATATAAGAGCTCGAGTCCTTACCTCCTTTCAGCCCATTTCCTTTATCTCCAGTTCCATATTGTCTTATTAATTTTCGTTCCTTACTTGAATTCTTCTTATAAAGCCTTCAAGTAATTTTGTTTTTACACTTTCATTATCTCTTACACGGGCACAATGGACTCGAGATCAATGACCCTGACGGAGGATAAGGAATTGGATAAGGAGACGATATCCTCTCCTCCGTCTATTCATAATGAAAAACTAGACCCAGATAAGGGACTTGAAGCAGACATTGAAACGGAAGTCAACTCTATAAAGGACAATCCAGATGTTACTGCCGAGAGTGATGACGGAGAGTATCCAACTGGTATGCGAATGGTATTCATCGTCGTCGCGCTGGTTCTCAGCATCTTTTTGGTAAGGCATCTAACTACGCTCCCTTCAATTAATAAGGAATATTCGCTGATGATATTTGCCAAAAGGTTTCTCTTGATATGACCATCGTAGCAACTGCCATCCCAAAGATAACGGATCAGTTTCATGGCATCAGTCTCGTCGGGTGGTATGGCTCAGCCTTCTTCTTGACGCTTGGAGCTTTTC
This sequence comes from Scytalidium lignicola, assembly GCA_002812745.2. Classification (NCBI taxonomy): domain Eukaryota; kingdom Fungi; phylum Ascomycota; class Leotiomycetes; genus Scytalidium; species Scytalidium lignicola. The sequence continues at coordinate 56,655 of NCSJ02000037.1, forward strand.
AATCTACCTGGGGGAAAATCTACAAGTTTTTCCCATTGAAGGCTGGCTTCCTAATTGCCATTTTTATATTTGAGCTAGGAAGTCTCATTTGTGGTGAGTAATCCCAAGATTTGCCTCTAACTCCGCCACGCATATTCTAACAACTCGATAGGAGTCGCACCAAACAGTACGGCCTTAATTGTTGGCAGAGCTATTGCCGGCCTTGGAGGTGCGGGAATCGCCTCGGGAGCATATACAATCATCGCTTTCTCTGCTCGCCCTAACCTAAGACCAGCATTCACTGGTATTCTCGGCGCCTCTTACGGTATCGCTAGTGTGATCGGTCCGCTCCTTGGTGGAGTGTTTGCGGAAAAGGCAACTTGGCGATGGTGCTTCTACATCAATCTTCCTATCGGCGGGATTGCCGCAGGCATTATCTTCCTGATGTTCCAAACACCAAAGGCTGCCGTACCTGTAAAGGCACCACTCTTAGAAAAGATTTTGCAGATGGACCCCATTGGTACTCTGATCATTATCCCAGCTGTCGTCTGCTACATTCTTGCCCTTCAATGGGGCGGGCAGACAGCGACTTGGCATTCTGGCAAGGTAGTTGCAACTCTTGTCGTTTTCGCGGTCCTGATCGTTGTCTTTGCTGTCAACGAGTACTTCCAGGATGAACGCGCCATCGTCGTTCCCCGCCTCCTGAAAAACCGTGTTGTTGCCGTGGGTATGGTATACGTCTTCTTCCTTGCTGGCGGCTTCTTCCTTCTCTTATATTATATGCCCATCTACTTCCAGGTTGTCAATGGCGTGTCAGCCTCTCAGAGCGGTGTCCGAAATTTGGCTATGATCCTGGCAACGACAATCGCTACCATCGCCTCTGGAATTTTGATTACTCTCTTTGGTCATTTCGTCCCCTTGATGATCCTCGGTGCTATCATGGTTACCGTTGGCTCAGGATTAATCTACACGCTTGGCTTACACTCCAGCTCCGCGCAGTGGATTGGTTACCAGATTATCGCCGGTCTTGGTGTCGGTTTGTCGTTGCAAATACCTGTCATCACGGCACAAGCAACGGTTGATCCGGCAGATTTATCTTCCGCTACTGCCATGGTTCTGTTTCTACAAACCCTCGGTGGGGCTTTCGTAAGTGCTCTTTTATTTCTCCATCTCATTTGTCTTGTTGCTAATATAGCATATACAGTGTGTATCTGCTGGCGAGTCAGCATTCACGAACAGACTCCTTCAGAGATTACCAACTCTGGCCCCTACTGTGTCTGCGGCCACGGTTACCAGCGTTGGTATCTCGGATATCCGATCTCACTTCGCGACAGACGTTGTCCCTGGAATTATTGTATCATACCTGGATGGATTAAAGGTTTCATATGCCATTTCAATCGCTCTAGGTGGGATTGCCGTGATTGTCAGTCTTGCAAGCAAGTGGACGAACATAAAGGGAAAGGAAGCCATAGGTGGTGCAGCTTAATTTCTCTTATACTCTCCTTGAAAAGGTGTGTAGCCAGGCTGTTGGGGTATACCACTCTCATCTCTTTGTTTCTTTTATGAATTGCATGGTTTGGCGTTTTGGGATTCCTCCTTGTATCAAGTCGGCCTCAAAGGCCCATTGAAGAAAACTATTCATAGAGTAGATGAACGATTCTTAGAAAACATCGTTACTAATGAAAATGATATTAGTCTATTTTTCCACTACAATTTCTTTTTTTTCATTTCGATAAATCAACACTCGCTATATTTCCTTCAAATATCCAGTATTTAAATTTCTTCCATATTCTTCCTACCAAGAGGGTTTCATTAAAGGGGGGCGGGTCGGGTCACGTGAACGGGCGCTCCCACACGTCGGTTTTAGTCCCTTGGCTTCTCGCGTTTAGAATTAGATTATCATAATACAATACAATACAATACAATACAATACAATATGTTTAGACTGGAAGCACAAAAGCTATGCAGGAAACGATGCATTGGGAAGTCCGTTCAAATAATGATGATTGGTACGAACCAAGTTGCGATCGGATATTGCCCGCTTAAAGCCGTGACAATCGGCAGGAAATACTCCGATGCTTTCTTAGTTAAGATTGAGAGAAACAATGTGATTAAACCATTTTTTTGTTTTTGATGCAAATACTTATTTTACCCTTCCTTCTCAATTTCATCGCAAACCATGCATGTTTTGTTTTCGTGATTGTTTTACACGTCGTCAATTCAATCTTCTACTTGAGGCACGATGGTAGTTCCACAGTTAGATAGTAGCTCTACAGAAGAGCGTCGCGTGTCTCAGGACCTAGATGTTGAAAAACGGGGCAATGCTCAATATACAGATGAGAAGGGAGATTCTAGTACTACTGATGTAGGAAATATAGACTCACGTGGTGTGGCTTCCAAAGACGAGAGTGAGCAACAGGATGCCCCGTTGCAAGAGAAGACCATCGACAATCAGGGCGAAGTGGTTCAGACGAAGGATGAGGAGCTTAAAAGGTCAGAGACAGCAAATTCAGGGCCTCCTTACTCGTCATTTGGACCATGGGAAAAGAAGTTCATAGTATTTTCAGCCACAATGGCTGCCTTTTTCTCTCCATTCACCGCGCAGATATACTTCCCGGCTCTCAACACCATCGCCAATGACCTCCACGTCTCTTCTGCCAAGATCAATCTCACTATGACCACATACATGGCATGTAATTAAACATCATATTAACTGTGTTGACGCATATCTAACTTATCCTAGATCCTCCAAGCAACAGCACCTGCGTTCGTGGGTGGCTTCTCTGACAATGCAGGAAGACGACCAGCTTACATCGTCTGCTTCGTTATTTATATCGCTGCAGACGTAGCTCTTGCACTCCAAAATAACTATGTAGCACTTTTGATCCTTCGTATGCTACAGAGCGCAGGCAGCAGCGGTACTGTTGCACTCGCAAATGCGGTCGTAGCAGACATCGCTACCTCGGCCGAAAGAGGTATCTACATTGGCATCACCTCCTTAACTGGAATTCTCGCACCATCTCTTGGCCCTGTTCTCGGTGGAATACTCAGCCAGTACGCAGGCTGGAAATGGATCTTTGGATTTCTTGCTATCCTAGCCACAACTTTTTTCATCCCTATGCTCCTCTTCTTCCCCGAGACGTGCCGCAAAATAGTCGGCGATGGGACGATCCCGCCTCCGAAGTTAAATCATTCTGTCATGAGTATCATGAAGGAGAGGAAGCGCACAAAATCTGGGTTCCCACCAGACTATGCTAAGCGTGATGAGCTTGCAAAGGGACGCCGCATCCGCTTCCCAAACCCACTAGCCACTCTCGTGGTTGTGGCCGAGAAAGAAGCCTTCCTTATCCTCTTCTTCGCCGGCATAGTATATTCCGGATTTTACGCCGTTATCTCCGGCATGCCATCCCAATTCCAAGCCATCTATGGCTACTCCGACCTGAAAGTCGGCCTCATGTACCTACCCCTCAGCGGCGGGAGTCTACTAGCTGCATTCACCCAGGGTAAGCTCATCGACTGGAACTACCAGCGTCACGCGAGAAAGCTCGGAATTAAGGTGGTCAAGAGCCGACAACAAGATCTCAGCAACTTTCCGATCGAGAAAGCACGGCTACAGATCGCGCTACCAATGTTGTTTCTTTCGTTTGTGTGCATAGTGACTTATGGTTGGGTTCTGCATTTCCAGACTAGCATTGCCGGTCCTTGCATACTTCTCTTACTCCTTGGATACTCCCTCATTGCATCGACACAGACAGTTAGTATTCTTATTGTCGATATTAACCCTGGCATCGCGGGCACGGCTACGGCAGCGCTGAATCTGGTGAGATGCTTACTTGGAGCTGGGGCTACGGCACTCATTGTGCCTATGACTAATCGATTGGGACTGGGGTGGAGTTATACCCTTATTGGATTCATATACATTGCGCTTACACCTATGCTCCTTGTTGTTATGCGATGGGGGCCGAAGTGGAGGAAAGAAAGGGTGGCTAAAGAAAAGAGAAGGAAGGAATTGAAGGAGGAGAAGGAGGCGGCTAAGAGTGATGGTACTGATAAGGTTTAATATGAATTTTCAAAGGGTGGTGTGTGCGTCTCTTTGATGGGGAACTTGATACTTCTTTGGCGTTTGCTCCTGATTAAAAAGTATTTATACCAGGTACTGCCCTTTACATGCAACCTAGTATGCATGTGATTATATACAGGTCATCATGTTAACATTTTTAGTTTCTTTTTTTAGTTCGCGTAGACAGGCAATAGACAGATGAGATGGACATTATTAGCACGAGAATTTAGTTGCCCGTCCAATCTTCAAAATGTCTGTCTGTGATTTATCCCACTTGACAGAAGAATTGGGAATCATATACAGTATGCCCATCCCTGTGCTGTTCTAGGTGTAAATTGATTGTTCTCTTGCTTTAGCCATCGGTACATAAGTTGTTTAAACTATACAAAACGGCCAGTAATCTATACAAGAGTCATCATATAAAACATGGTATTTCATTATTATATCTAACATAACATAACTAGCAAGGCATATATGCATGATCCGGGTATAGTACCCAGCCTTCAAAGCGTCAGAACAAAGCCTCATAACTCCATAGAGCAAAAATAAATCTATGCCATAGATGCAGTAGCAGCTCTATTATCCCCCCNGTTCCATAGGCCCCCTTGCACCGCCCCTCCTTCCTTGACCAGATCTGGCAAGCGTATACTTTGCAAAAGCACGCGCCAAAGCTTTCTTGCAGCTGACCTTTTGACTTCCTACGAAGGATTCAATGGTCACTGCTATAGCTCGGTCAATATCTCCTGCTGAGACGTAATCGGATAGCCTCATTCTGCAGAAGGCCTCACTGATACGCATAATAGCTTCTAAGTGACGGACCTATTTTCATGAATTGTTAGAAAATGTCAATCTCCAGGATATGTATAGGGGAACTTACTGTAATGGGATAAGCACCAGTTGCAAGTGATTCTCGTCTCATATCCGCGAACAACTTGGCAACCTTGTCTTCGTCGATGTTGTACAATTTTGGACTGCACCTTTCTCTAGCATATAGGATATATTTCCTGAGAAGCTCCTGAGGAATTTCGCCCTCTTGCTTAGGTTCGTTAGACTTCACTTTGGCAGCTGCAGCTTTGTCAGATGACATCGCCGCAGCACGTGTTCTTGTACCTTCGAGTCCCTCGCCGGCTTTCTCTGAATCCACTGCTGCCTTTGCTAGAATCCGAATTTCTTCGTCGTCAGGAGGTAGAACATCAGGATGAGACCGGGAATGGGAGTCTACAACGAATTTTGCGAGTCTTTCGTCCTCTGCTGGGTCTACTTGATCACGGACGACGCAGAGAATGTCGAAACGGGACAGAATTGGCTCTGTAAGCTCGACGTTTTGGGAGAAAGGAATTGTGGAGTTATATCTTCCGCCGATTGGATTTGCGGCCGCGATGATACCACATCGAGCTTGCAAAGTTGTCACAATACCGGCCTTCGAGATGGAGATAGTCTGTTGCTCCATAGCTTCATGGATAGATGTTCGGTCCTGATCATTCATTTTGTCGAACTCGTCAATTAGACAAGTACCTCTATCTGCCAAGACCAGAGCCCCTCCCTCTAGAGTCCACTCACTAGTCAACGGATCTCTTCTAACACTAGCTGTAAGACCGACAGCACTAGCACCTTGTCCAGTTGCGAAAACAGCTCTATGAGCAGTCTTCTCAACATACTTGAGGATTTGTGACTTGGCTGTACCGGGGTCACCTAAGAGGAGAACGTTGATATCACCACGGATGGAGTGTTTTCCTTGCGCAACTTTTGCAACGCCACCAAAAAGAGACAGAGCCACGGCAGTTTTAATATCCGAGTGACCGTAAATGCTAGGAGCAATTGAATCGACAATCTTATCGATAATTTGAGGATCTCTTGCCAATGCTCTGATCTGATGCTCATCTTCCTCATTGAGTCTGAAGCCTGCAAGTTGGTCATGAGATTTAACGACGTTGTTGGCCTCAATAATTGTTGCAAACACGGGGAAACCATTTCGGTTGTTAAGTGACGCATCATAGCTGTTGCGATAGATGCCGGTCACTTCAATCTCCTCACCTGGTTTCGCTTTGTCGATGAGATCCCAAAGAAGGATGACTTCTCGATGACGAGGAAGACGTCCAGCAGGGACCGTTCCAGGAGACTCTTGAAGTGTCAGCTTTTGATAGTTGCGATAGATGGTCTTCTCTGTGTTGAGTTCGAATGGTCCTCTCGATGAGCAGTTGTGACAATAAGAGATCTTGACTTCGGCGTTCGATTCTTGCTGAAATGGACCTAAGCTAGTCCCGCACTTGGTGCACTTGAATATCACGTATTTCAGCTGTGGGAAAACGCCGCTTCGTCTCGTTACCACTCCACCGACGCGAATGAGGCAGTTCAGATGGGACTGACGCAATTGACGTAGAGTGTAGTGAACTGGTAAATCGCAAATACGGACATGAATTTCCGAATGAATCTGGGCATAATCTGGATAATGGTAAAGGACGGTCTCCATGGCCACTTCGTCCAGTATTTTCAACATCTCAGTTGGGGCATTTGCAAGGAAGTAAGCCAATGTGGCTCGAGAATCTGCAAGATCGAGATACGATATCTCCAGTGATTCTTCGTTTACTTCTCCAAGACTTTTGATACGTTGCCCATATACGGAGACTGCATTTGCATCGGTGAATTCGGTCAAGAAGGTTCTGAATTCTCTTTTGATGGTCCTCACAACGGGTGGCTGAGCAATCCAGTCGACCAAACTAGATGCTTTAACCTCAGCCAAAGCTGTAAGAGTGAGTTCTTCTTCCATGATATCATCTTGCATCTCCTCGTCTTGCTCTTCATCATAAAGATGACGACGTCGGCGAGGTTGCGCTGTGAGATCAAGGTCGGCATCTCCCTCTTCATCGGGGAGGTAAGCATTTGGCATTCGTCGCTGGCGAGCAAGTTCACGATCACGGCGGTTGAGACGAGCGTCGAGTTGTCTCCTAGCAGCGGTATCTAGTGCTTCGTATTCTTCGTCGTCAATATCATCACCTCTGTACTCATCATTCTCGCGGGGCCTGTAGTCGCGCTCGAAATTGTCAGCGAAGAGGTCAATGCCATCCTCATCTTCGGCCATCTCATCTATGTCGTCGATATCTTCGGCCATTTCTAGTTCCTCGTTGTCTACATCATCTTCCTCATCATCTCCACCATGTGCCATTGGGAAGGCGGGTGGGGAAGATGGGATAAGACCTGCAGCTGGGCTGGAGGCGTCAAATGCAGAAGAATCGTCATCTTGTTCTCTTGTACGCTTGAGATTCCGTCCAGCGGCAAGGCCACGATTGGCCGATGCCATGTTGGGTCGGAGAGGAGAACTATAAAACTGTCGGTCAGTGAACAGTTAAAATAAATAAAAAAGTGAATGATGACTCCTTCAAGAAATATTTTATGGATAATACGGACCTCATATTTGTGCAATTATGCTGAGAGTTGTGTAGAGTGGTGGAGATGCGAAATCTTCGTTGTTCATCTGAAATGCTGATGTTGAAAGGGGGGCTGAAAACTGTGGGTGGTTTCAACACGCGTTCGCTTGACGCGTTTGCGTTTTCGTGTTTCGCGTTTAGGAGCGACGACTTGTAAAGTGCTCGCAGCGCACTTGGACTAAAGCGGGTTAAATAACTGTACGGAAGTATCCTTGTGGCTATGTACCTTTTCACGACTCTTTCTACGAAGTTCAACAATAGTTAATTGCACATAACGGTGAGATGAACCTAGAGTCGAAGTATTCTAGCGCGTGGTCAAAGTGATAAAAGAGTTCTAATCTAGAGAATTTATTACGCATATCTCGCAGAGCAAACCAAAAGGTCCTCTACTGATATCTTGTCATGGGATACTGTAGACATTTATAACATTTATAACATTTATTCTGATAGCTTCATATCGCGTCTCTCGAGGCCTATAAGGTGCACAGTTTGACAGTGTAAATCGACATCAGTCACTAACATCGAAATAGCAGAATCCCAAAGTCATGGGCAATCTTAAATCATCTTATCGCATCTACCAAACCAAACCATCGCGATGATTGCTTGCTCTATTCATATAAGCATTAGGCTACTGGTCTTACTTCTACCACATCGCCTCGAATCCTAAGTGTTAAACACATAAGAATGAGATTCCTTAGAATAGAGTTATGCAGAGGTTTCATTAACAGGACGATATTCTCATATTTTAAAATACAACCGAGCCAGAATTAGATGATCATATATATATACACTGTATGTTGGAATTCGAAAGATATATGCCATAGTAAGAGAAATGATAGACAAGGCGGAAGTGTTTGGGTGGCGCACAAGTAAACGAGCAAGGCGCGTCGCGAGGCTGCAACATCTTCGAGCTCTCGCACCTTTGGTAACTCCGGATCTCCTCCCCCTCTACATCCATTCTCTAGCTATTCTGCTCCATCATCAACTGTCATCTCCCCGTACAATGGATCCTCCACCTCTCCCACATACCGATTCTAATGAGACAACAATCACTGGAAGTAGTGCTCCGGCGCGAACCCAGAGTTTCTCGTCTCAGACGTCGGACGATTCGCATACTGCTGCTGAGTACGTCGCGCCTCATCTCCACTGTATATATATTTCATCTTAGTTTAATCGACTAACGGTTATAATTTCATAGATTTATTAAAAGCCAACTCGAATTAGAAGCAGAAGCTCGAGAAGCCCTGCCATATGTGAGAATGCTTATCATCATCACCATCCCATATCATAGGCTAATCAACCTATCTCATAGAAATTCGATGATTGCACAAAGCCTCTCGGCCCCCTTCGACAGATCCTGTTCGCGTGCCTTACGTGCAATCCTCCACCAGAAGACACCTCGGAGCCGTATACTGCCGCTGGAATCTGCTATTCGTGCTCGGTGCAATGCCACGGCGAACATACCTTAGTGGAGCTCTTCAATAAGAGGAACTTTGAATGCGATTGTGGCACAACTCGTCTGCCGGCTACTTCGCCATGCAATTTGCGCATTAATCCACAGACCAATACTAAAGGAGGAGTTCATTCGGTGACGCCTAATCCCGATAATAAATATAATCAGAACTTCCGGAATCGATTCTGTGGCTGTGAGGTCAACTACGATCCATTCCAGCAGAAGGGAACCATGTTTCAATGTCTGGGACTAGGAACTATCGAAAATGGAGGATGTGGTGAGGATTGGTGGCATCCTGGCTGCATTGTCGGCTTGGGACCTAACTGGTACGAAACATCGAAACCAAAGACTTCAAACGGGAATGCCAAATCCAAAGGTGCTCTCTCATCTATAAAGGAGGGCACGGAAGATGCTATTAGTGATTCCGATCCAAATGGAAAGAGCGATAATGAGGGTATTACCGCCGCTCCAGTTGAAAACGATGAAGAAGCCGAAGAGGAGGACGTCCCACTTCCACCAGGCTTCCCAAACGAAGACGATTTCGAAGGATTTATCTGCTACAAATGCGTAGAAGCCAACCCATGGATAAAGCGGTACGCTGGAGCACCAGGTTTCTTGCCTGCAGTCTTCAAAAGGAGTGCCTCTCCCTCTCCAGAGACAGATCTGCTCCAGAAAACAGAAACCTCGATAATAATAAACAACAAGAAGCGCAAGGCCGATGATAATGATGACGAAGAAGAAACCGAAGAAACAAACTCCTCCTTCCCTTCAAAGAAGCTGAAAGAAGAAGACACACCAGCCAAGAACCCTGAAAATACAACTATCGCAGGAGATCTACCACAATCATCATCAGACAAGCCAGCTCTCACCACAATCCAACCCCCCGACAACGCCGAAACCCCCTGCAAGATCAAATCCCTCCCCCCAGCCCCACCAGGCGCCCTCTCCCTGTTCTTCAAACCCTCCTTCCGCACCCACCTCTGCCACTGTCCCTCATGCTTCCCCCCGCTCTCCAAACTCCCCTACCTCCTCGAAGAAGAAGAAACCTACGAACTGGCCCTCTCCGAGACAGGCGATGCCAACGCGGACGGCAGCACAGTGGGCAGCGGAAGCATCTACGACCGCGGCGAAAGCGCGTTGAAGAACGTCGATCGCGTGCGTGCTATCGAGGGCGTGATGGCGTATAACCATCTCAAGGATAAGTTGAAGCCGTTCTTTCAGCAGTTTGCCGAGAGCGGGAAGGCGATTAGCGCGGAAGATATCAAGGCTTATTTTGCGAAGATGAGGGGAGATGAGGAGGGCATGAAGGAGGCGGCGGAGGGGGCTAGGGGGGTTTGAGATGGGTCGTTTTACGGTGATGCAGTATAGTGACGGGAAAGACTGATGTGTTAAGGGGGGATGAGGGTTAGCATCATCAGAGGTTAATTAATGGTGGGGTCTGGGTTTAGGGATTCGGGTTGTATGATATATTATTTATGGAACGACACGGGGGCAGGAGGTCACCTTCACCGGGTGGGATTTGTTTTTCTTCTTAGGACAAAAATTTCCTTGCTTGGAAGAGGGAGCTGAGCTTCCTATTACCATTCGATATTGAAGAAATTGAAATAAAAAATTTCATTCACAATTCTGACCACAAAAAGAGAGGTATCCAGTTCTGTAATACGGTTAGGCGGATATGGCATACACATAATATAACTAGCCATGAGCGGAATAGTGAGGGGAAAACACCACACATTTTTCGATAGTATGTTTTGAGAGATTTCTTCATTTCTAGCTAAACGACAAAAGCCGCTGGATAGCTATTCTACACTAGCAAGTATCTCAACAGCTAAAGTAACCGCGCTGCACGATAATAGGTTATATACATTATTTTGCCCTGATAATAATCGAGCAGAGGAATTTTGGATGAAAGGTGGAAACGACGACAAAGTAGTATGCAACCCATGAAGCATGCAACACAGCACGGCACAGTCCAACAGAAAACAAAGAAAACAAACCCCAAGGTCAAAGCATGTTCCCTCCATCTTGTCACAAAATGACTAGAAGTTTTGGAAGACAGATATTGAAAAAAGTATCAAGATTTGAAAAGGGAAGGGTATATATGTAGCTCAAAATAGCAGGGAGTGAAAAAGCAGAAACGAAAATGGAATTGTATCCAGAATTTTNATCCTCCCTTGAAAAAAAGTATAAAAAAGTAAAGAGTTAATAGGCCATCACTTCCGACCCAAAACCCATCCAATGCCCTAAAACCAACCCTCCCAAAAACCCTCTCGCACTAGAAACAGAACGTAAAAGCATAATCGAAAAGCGGAAAATAAAAGGGTATAATTTGTTGCGTAACCCCCCCACCACAAAAGACCGAATAGAACAAGAAAAAGAAGTTGAAAAGCAGAAAACACCGGTTGATGAGATATTATTATGCATGGAGTAAAAATTGCCGTGAAGTATGATCGTGTAATGCGCCGAATCCGATAAAGCCAAAGTTTCGTGGGCGACCGTTAAACAATTATAGACAGGAATGGGGAGGGACATAAAAGAGGCCGATGACGCGTTAGAGGGTTGTTCGTCGTTCCCTCACATCATCATCAATCTCGTCGTCCTCCTCTCCATTCTGTTCGATGGTCCTCCATACCCACCTCGACCACCACCACCACCACCACCACCAACTCCCAAGAAACGACCCTGTTGCGCCCTCCTAAATGCATCCCGCTCGCAATAAACCCTGCCATTCATCTCAAAGTAATCATGTTTTAACACTCTGCTACAATCCATGCACCTTAAACATCCAGGATGGAACTTTTGTCTCCTCTCGCTCTCCAAGAATTGACCTTCAATCCCCCTATGACAACCCACACATATGCTCCCGTTGAGCTTGTGATAGTGCTGCTCACAATATGGTGCATCGTTCAAGACGTAGAAGGTTGTGCTATTAAACGGTTCTGAGCAGGTTGTGCATACAAAACACTCTTTGTGGTAGCGTCCTGTGAGGCGACCATCGGCGGAGGAGACTGAGCGACCCTTTATGGGAAGCGAACAAGCTTTGCAGTTTCCTTTCGAGATGCTGGGGCGAGGCTTAGCTTTGGTAGTTGGAGCTGCGGGAGTGGTTAAGGGGGCGGTCAAAGGAACAGTCTGGGAACGGCTTGGAGGTGGTGGCCGTGCAGATGAGCGTGGTGGTGGTGCGTAAGACAATCCTCTTTGGATCGCAGGATCCATTGGAGATTCGGGAGATTGTAATGAGGGATCGAAGTTTCGCATGGGGCTTGCGTATTGCTGTTTTACAGGGGCCACCTCTGATTCCATAGGCGGTGCAGTGGTGGACTGAGGTTTCGGAGGTTGGAAATTAGCCCTGGGACCGTTCATACTTGGTACATTCGATGGTCGCTCGGGACTTGTAGATGGAGGACTCGATCTTGAACTCGCTTTGCTGTCCTCGCTGTATTCGGAGTTGTTGGATGATCGTGATTCCGTTGGTGTGTGGTATGGATTAGCAGCCCCAAATTCTGCCGCTAAATTGATATTGTTAGGTAGAGGTCGAGCATCGCCCGGTCTTCCACTCTGCCTGCTCATGCTGGCAATTCGTGGAGGTGGTGGCCGTGTGAGATCAGGACCAAAATTCGACGGTCTTCTCTCTCTTGGTGGTGACCGGCCGGTGGACATGGTCTTGTTCATAAGACCATTTGCAGCGTCCATTGACGGTCGCTTCATCATCGACCCGGCCGCTATATCTGATGGCCTACGGGTGAGTGATTCTGGACTCTCGTTCTTTATGGGAAAGGTCTGAGATCGGATGTCTAACATTTTCGGTTTCTCAGGATCGCTGTCAGCTGTTGGGGGGCCAAAGCCACCATATCCATTGGTTCTGGGCATCTTTGGGCGCGATGCTTCCACCTCATCCATAGACGAATTTCCCGGTCTGGAATGGACTGAGCTCGCTGTGGATGGTCGCTGCATCTGCCCGTTCTGTTCTGGAAAGGCCGAGGACAGCGACAGACCTTGCATGCCATCCGAGACCGAGGCCGAGACCTGTTGCTGATTCTCTAGCCCGGCCACCGATCCCTGCCGTCCTCTCACATCGAATGGCCCAGGAGCAATCGTGTTCATTCTGAGCAATAATCCACCGCTCGTGGCCGTCCTTGGACTGACAGGGGCATACATGGGGTCGGCCTCTACCATCAAGTTTGGACTTCCTCTCCCAATGGACTTTCCCTGTGCCTGGTGACCACCGTACTCTGGTTTCTTTGCTGGAAAGGGAGGAAATGCACAATCCAGATTGGAGGATAACCCGGCATCGGGAGATGGCGGCCTCCTCGGTGTAAGACCAGTTCCACTTCTAGGAGGTCCATAAGGCGAGCGGCCAACGCTGTTGGGAGTCATGGGCGATATGGATCGAGAATCGGCACTCATAGGTGTCAATTGGTCTTGACGGAAGAACGGACGATCTATAATAATAATAATAATAATAAATTGGTTAGTTATAACATGTAGACTTTGATATTAACACAACCAAGATGGAACATACTGGCAGCCATGGTATCCACCCGAGGAGGTATATTTCGAGCAGGTCTTTGCTCGTAAGCATTTGGTGCCATCCGTGTTTCTGGTAATCTATCATAGCTGGTCGCGGACTCAGGAGGTGGAGTAACTAGGTGAATATGTTAACATGACGCGGTCTTCTCCAATCCGAGGAGGTCATCAAGCACACATACCTTCTCCCGACGGTATAACATCTGGTGCAGGTGCTTTACAAACATGGTCTCCCATGTGAGAAATCTCGATATCGATTCCGCATGTGGAACATTTTATCGTCGGCAGAAAGGCCGATTCTCTCGCGTATCCAGCCATCCTGCCTTAGAACGCAACGCCCTTGAGCCTCTGAATCTGGAATCATACGAAGAGAGAGAGATAGAGATTCTGGGAGATGGCGGTTGCAGATTTGCCTCGACGATAAGGGAGATTCGTTGGAATTGCCTCAAATCTCGAACCTTCTTGCTAAATATTCCTAGCTCGAGAAATGGTAATTGTAATGGATAGGCCAGTTCGGATCGCCGGGAGCTTCTAAATCCAGGAGGATCCTTCAAAGAAGCACTTCCGGAGGGCGAGGCGAGGTCTGTTACAGTACAACCGTTCCTGACGGTCTTGCACTTTTTCCCTCGAAGGACGCTTCGTGTAGTGTAGTGAAGTGAAGTAAAGCGGTGGTGGTGGTGTTTGTAGGAGAAGGCTAGAAGCTGACACGAGCGGCGTCGGTTGCTTGAGTGATGGGGTAGGTGTATCTGGATGTCTGATGAACGGTCTCGAAGGGCCTCGACAGCAAGCTGCAAGCACCAAGCACCCAGCGTCCGCCAAAATTATCAATTAGTTATACTTGTTGTAAAAAAGGGCAGGATAAAATATGCACGCAGCAACAAGCAAATAAACGATGATGCAGAGGACCCGACTGTACTGTACGAAGGAGCATTGGACAAGGAGGAGTAGGAGGAGGAGAAGGGGCAGGGCAGCACAACGTCTCGTGCACTTTTCTCTCTCTGGCCGGTGGCTGTCTGCGGTGTGTGTCGAGCGAATGGAGAGGGTCAAGAGGGTCGAGAGGGTTCGAGGAGGGTTGAAGGAGGGTTACACTTTGGGTGGAGCAGAGCTGTACCCCTGGGCCCGGCTCAATTTAAGAAATTACTACGACCACGACCGGGGGTGCGACTGGCTGCACGGTGTCCCAAGCTTCTCTTTTCTCTCCCACCGCCGCCGCAAAAGAGAGAGGCGAGAGGGGGCGACAGAGGGCGGGTCTGCGAGGTCTGTGAGGTCTGTGAGTCGTTCGCAGGGCAAATCTCTCCCCTCTCACCCAATGACAATACCAAGTCATCAATCCTCTCGACGGCCACAAAACTGAAACATCCCACCTCACATCCATCCACCAGAACTTGGAGGACGGAAGGTTTCACTAAACACCTGCATTGTTTTCCAACAACGGCCACAGCCGTTGCACATCGTTTTTTTGCTTTTTTCCTTCTGTCTCTCTTTCTTAATAAGTTGGTGCTAACCACCGCAGTCTCGCCTTACGCAACGGCGGTAGTTCCATGCATGCACGCTCCGGATATTAGTTCCCAGGTCGCCACTGGAAAAATAAAGGAAAGAAAGAGAAAAAAATAAGAAAAATAAGAAACCACGGTGAGAACAATCCCGTAGAGTCGTCCACCGCATGATTGACCCCATCGGGAACGGTTTTGCTTTCTTCTTGCTCGAAGTCCATGGTGGGTCGCGAGTCGCGAGTCGTGCATTGGTGTCTGCGTTAATCTTGGGGTACGGGTACGAGTTCTGTACACATACCAGAAAGTAAGAACTAAGAAGAGAGCCGGGAGGAAAATACGACTCTCCTGCTAAAGTCACCGTACGGTTGCAAGTCACCACGGGCAGCCTCATCCACGCCAGCCAGCCACGGTCGTGTTCGGTGCAGTTCGTTGTACTCGTTATGCTCAGCAAGAATCGATCCCAATCAAGGACCGGCAAGTTACGAAGAACTCGTACCGGTAGGAGCAAGAGTCAGGTCCTGTCGTACAAACACTGTACTGGACTGCACAGTAATAGTCACTCGTTAGGAACCGACTAACTATCGAAAAGAAAACCCCATTGATGACTACAAATCCTCCCGTCTGCCCGCTGAGGTGAGAGGCGGCTGCACATGACGCCATGGAGCTTCTAGAACTGCGTGAATAATGAGGGTACAGTTCTGGTACGGATCTCTCCCGACGGTGGTTCCCATTCATCATTCAAGGCCACATTGGTCCATGTCAAGCACCCAAGTATTATGGGGGCAAAGAACAAGTCTTGACCGGCGAGAAGTCGAGACTTCCGGGGCATCAACCAACGGCCAAGACAATCCGGAGAGAGGGCGGGCCCTAGATATCACAGTAATTACGAGGTCGCATTCGGTTGGCTTTCGACGGATTGCTCGCAGATGGAGATGGATCTCACACCGCAAAATAACCTCCGCGACAAAGCGAAAGCACGGATTATTATCCCAATCGTACCACATACAGTACAGCAGATGGTGTGCCATGCATAAACAAGACCCTCTCTCGAAATGCCTTTTTTCTTCTTCAATTAAATTGAAATCCACAATCCGTACGAGTATTGGCATTGGCATTGGCATTGGTCGGTCGGTATCTCCGTGGTTCATTACAGAGTTAATTGCCCAATTTGGCTTGCATAAACCCGCGTCCAATAGTTGTGATGTGATGTGCTCAATTATTAAATTGATTTGCCCTTCCCGAGCCTCTTCCTGCGCCCGTGGCCCGCTCGTTTCTCGTTTAATCCGGCGGCTAACGAACTCTCCGTGTTTGAGTGGCCGTGGCCCCTGATCGACGACAGGATTGCCCAGATCGTAGCGACCAGATTCGGGGGCCGCTCAGAAGGGAATCTTGGGAGGGACGAATCGAGATGTGCATCATCATGTTTCTTCATGGGTGGTTAATTTCTTTGTCGGGCTTTGCGTATGTCTTGAGCAACCCCTCCGGAACCCTGATCCTTCTGGTGTAGGCATCAGGTATGTAAGAAACAGCGTTACAGCTTAACAGCTTCAACAGCTTTCGGAGCAACTAAATTCGTCGTGAGGCAAGTCACTTTGTTTCTCTGACGGTAGTGTGTAACATATGTCACGGGAGCAGTGTCTTCCGTTATCGTCCGTTGATAGTTGATGCACGCGACGTTTTGCCCTGCCCCCTAGATCGAGGAGAGAAAGTCATAAGAAGTAGAGAGGGCTTGGTCTTCGGGCCCGGTCCTCGTCGATTCGCCATGACTTGCATACCATCTTATTGGGTTGCTGGCCCCATGCTGGCCCTGCCGTTTGGAGCCGTCCAACTGGTGAGATGCAGAAGGAGACGGACCTCTTATCGTCGATCCGATCCTCACGACCCGTCCTCCTCAAAAGCCGTGGTAATGGTGTCGTACAAGCATATTTTGTAATCACGGACACGGCTGCTGCTGTAATATATACAGTACTGTAGTACCTCCGTACCTTGTAAGGCGATGCTTCCGAGTTCCGGTATTTCTTCAGCCAGCCTCATTCTGAAGAGGTTCTGGTACTGTTCACCTCCCTAAAGAACGGCTTCTTACAGTACAATCACACAGAATATCCCTCCACAAAGATACATCGGTAAAGAAGTGCCGACCACGACAACTTGCAGTAGTTTCAAGTGCTCATGCACTTCTCACTCCACGTAGCATAGTCCTAGGAGAACGAGCATTGTGATGCGGCTAAAAGGGGAGGTGTTGACCGCCATTTCGAAGACCAAGAAGGTTTAACTTATTAACGGTTGTCTCCAAACGCTCAATTGGTCCCATTTTTCACTGCTCAAGGCAACAAATTATGAAAACTCAATATATAGAGGCTTCTGCGCAATTGACACAACTGTAGATTCTGCTTGCTCGAGTTATCATCTCGAAAGTCGAACTAGACATCTTAAAAAGCCGTCGGTATCAGCTCTTCCGGTCGTCGTCATCACCAGTGTGGGGGGCTAGCGTTCTCTTGAAATCCCAAGACTTCCATGCTGCAGCCCTCAACTTCTTATCACGATGATAACCCCGCTTTGCTGTCTCTCAAATACAACCCCATTCTGAGCGATTGGGCTGGCATGAGGACAACTGGCGTTGAATGATGATCTGCTGTGTGGTTAAGGCTGATCACCCGGGGATATGGGGCGCATTTGCTCTAAGTTCGACTTGACAGCACACCGAGCTGAGTTGTAGAGAGTTGATTTGCATCGTAATATCATGCGAGGAGGTCTAATGCCATGTTCCAGTTGCGAATGCATCCCAAAAACAAACCAAAGGTGGGTTTTCCGTAACTTATTCTAAGTCCAACCAGACTTAGACTTGGATGTTGCAACATTCCATCGCAACCTGTTGTGGTAAGCCGAGGGTGCTGTGCCTCTAGTCTGCCAGGCACCAAAGATTGCCCCGCCAATCCTCAGGACGCAAGTACCTTGGTGGGGCAGCAACTTTGCCCTATTGAGATTACACTTGGGAATCGTCCTACCCGTTCCCTCCGAAGTATTTCTACTCTCCTTCCTTCCTTCCTTCCTTTCTATACATCTACACACCGAAATCAAACATATTCACTGCTTGAAAGAGCTTCCATCAAATCCCAACGCTACCATATTCTAAACAAATCTACCAGATCGCACTCCCGAGTGACGATCAACCCACCGACAAAACGTTCTCCAATCTCCTGAACTCGTGAGTACCCCTTTGTCCCCTGAACACGACTTGATTATTGGAATCGTGTAATTGACATGGAAAATAGGGTACACCACCCGTTCGCAGGAGCCCGCTGCTCTTCTCCAGAGGGGGCATCGGACTCGCTGATTTCCAAGTAAACGGACTTCAGCTGCAATCAAAAAAATAATTGCACACCACAAGCCCAATCTCAATCCCTCTGATCAAGATGGCCCCTCACGCTGAAATCGGGACGGGCTTTGCGAACGGGGATGGTTCAAGTACCGCTGCATCCTCTACCACTCCGGATCTCTTCACTGTCAACTCTCCCAACGTTACCTATACGGAGACCCAGATCCAATCCAAGTATACCTACCGCACCACTTCGGTTGAGCAGAATGCTGAAGGCAAGTATGTCGCTACCCCTAAGGAGACTCTTTACGATTTCAAGGTCGAGCGCCAGGTTCCTAAGACTGGCTTGATGCTTGTTGGCTGGGGCGGCAACAATGGTTCCACCGTCACCGCAGGTATCATTTCTAACCGCCGTGGTCTGACCTGGGAAACCCGTGAAGGCAAGCGAACAGCCAACTACTATGGCTCTGTCATCATGGGTTCTACCATGAAGCTAGGCACTGATGCTAAGACCGCAAAGGACGTGAACATTCCTTTCCATGATGTCTTGCCCATGGTTCACCCTAATGACTTGGTCATTGGCGGCTGGGATATCAGCAGCATGAACTTGGCCGATGCCATGGACAGAGCTGCCGTTCTCGAGCCCACCTTGAAGGCCCAGGTCAGGAAGGAGATGGCTGAGATGGCTCCTCTTCCCAGCATCTACTACCCTGACTTCATTGCTGCCAACCAAGAGGATCGTGCCGACAACCTCGTTAAGGGAAGCAAGGCTTGCAATGAGCACGTTGAGCAAATCCGCAAGGATATCCGGTAAGTTCACAGTATTAATTGTAAAATCAAGGTTATGTCTGCTTACAAACTCATAGCGAATTCAAGGCCAAGAATGCTCTGGACAAGGTCATTGTTCTCTGGACTGCAAACACAGAACGATTCTCAGACATTATTGAGGGCGTCAATGACACAGCTGAGAATCTTCTGAAAGCTATTGAGAACGGCCATGAAGAGGTTTCTCCTTCTACCGTCTTCTCTGTTGCTTGTATCCTTGAGCAGGTCCCCTTCATCAATGGCTCACCTCAGAACACCTTTGTCCCAGGTGCCATCGAGCTTGCCGAGAAGCACAACGCCTTCATTGGCGGCGATGACTTCAAGTCTGGCCAGACCAAGATGAAGTCTGCTCTTGTTGATTTCTTGATCAATGCCGGTATTAAGCTTACCTCAATTGCAAGCTACAATCATCTCGGAAACAACGACGGAAAGAACCTTAGTTCCCAGAGACAGTTCCGTTCTAAGGAGATTTCCAAGTCCAATGTCGTTGATGACATGGTTGAAGCTAACACTGTGCTGTACAAGAAGGGAGAGCATCCTGATCACACCGTCGTTATTAAGTACATGCCAGCTGTGGGTGACAATAAGCGTGCTCTCGATGAGTACTATGCCGAGATTTTCATGGGAGGCCACCAAACTATCTCGTAAGTTGCTCCATCATAAATATAACCATACCTCCAAATCTAACAGTCATAGCATTTTCAATGTCTGCGAGGACTCCCTCCTTGCCTCTCCGCTCATAATTGACCTAGTTGTCCTCGCCGAGATGATGACTCGTATCCAATGGAAGGCCCATTCCACTGATGGTGCTGAGACCAAGGAGTTCAAGAACTTCCACAGCGTGCTTAGCATTCTCAGCTACATGCTTAAGGCCCCTCTGACTCCTCCAGGAACTCCAGTCATCAATTCTCTTGCCAAGCAGCGTAGTGCTTTGACCAACATCTTCCGTGCTTGTGTTGGTCTTCAGCCAGAGTCTGATATGACTCTCGAGCACAAGCTGTTCAACTAAGTGCAACTAAGTGCATTTTAGATAACTGAGCATGGGGATTCATAGGCTAGGAAGTAATCGCTGATATTATTGTTTGTTTTTGGCTTTATAATTTGCTTTTATCGCATGACCATATGTCATGCATCCACTCTTTTAAAGACGCTACCCTTATAGGTAGCCTAGCAATGAGGTACAATTGTTCTTCATACATTCTATTCTGTCTTAATTCGCTCGTGACTTTAACTCGTTCTCCTGACATATCTAATTATTTTCTAATATTCTGTTTCTACAACATTTGTAAGGTGGGTTAGAGTACGGTATTGTTAAATGGCAGTTCAGGACTAACTTAGTGTCGTCGCCCCGCATTAGTCACCCTATTCAAGTGCTAGACTTCATCACTTCATGTTCTCCTACAATCTCTAATCCTATTTACACATTTATTAGGATCTTATATTTTCAATTAGCTAAACTCCTCTCTAGCCTATATTATCTTCAACAGCAAAGTTACATCATAGCCGGTCTATCCCAATGGCACCTTCATACCCATCAATCCAATCTTTCTACCAACGAGAACCCAGCAAATCCACGCAACTCACACAGTCCCCTGTTTCAGGAGACGGCTTCACCACCGCCGACCTCACATCACATCTTGAGCCTTCATCCCGCAAATGGAATCCAAAGCGGGAATACGACGTCTTACCTATTGGTGACCTGGTTCCTGGACCTAGGGCAGTGACGTTTAATGGCCGGATCGTCAATTTCCGAACCATTCATGGCAAGACGCAGAAGCAGCCAAAAGCGTCAGGATGGCAATATTTGATTGTGAAAGATAGTGGGGGTGCTATTTCTGTTTGTTTACATTTTCCTTTTATTCGACCTTGGCTTCTCGAATCACACTATCCTTTTTTCTTATCTCTCTTATTCTTTCCTATATTTCTCTTTTGTTTCATCCTCTTACTCTCTCTAATTCTTTTTCTAACTCTCTTTTTTNCTCTTTTTTNCATCATCGATGTAGGTGAAGTTATATTTCGCTCAAAAACCATACTCCTTTAAACTCGGCCAACTCGTCTCAATCTGGACTGCTTTCGTCTCTGATAGCACTAAATCCGGTGGCGGACCCATCCCTGGCGTCCTAGTCTGCGCAAATATCTTCCCTGGCAGGGTAACATCCGATCACATTATCATCCATACAGGCAGCATTGGTGAAGAAACATGCAGGACACCATTGCTATATAGCAAGGAAACCTTCCTTCAGGGTCTCATGACCCTTGATAGCTTTATAAAAAGCGGGTTCGATGATATCCCTGATGTTAAATTACTCGTTTGCGTGAAAAGTATTGGGCCAAGGAAGAAAATCACAAAAAAGGATGGAGGGGAGGTTGATTTGGCTGAAATCCTGTTGTTTGATCATACGGAAGAAGTCCGGTTGAAGTTATGGGGAGAGATGATTGAGTCTGCGAAGGAGTGGCAGGCTGGGAAGACGATCCTGCTCCTTTCCAATCCTAGCTATACGATTGGATTTGCAAAGAAGGGTGATCTCGGTATCAAACAGTCGACTATGGTTGAAGTTGAACCTGATTTCCCGGATGCGGTGTGGTTGAGAAAATACGCTGCTAGGTTGAGGAAGAAAGAGAGCTTGGCTGTGAAATTTCCACAGGAGTTCTGGGACGGGGTTGTTAAGAAGCAGGGGATTGATATGGTTTTATTCAATTTGGCGGATATTGCTGAAGAGTAAGTGGAATTCCCATGGTTCCACTAAATTTGGGCAGAGGTCCTCCAAGATTTCTACCAATATTGGGAAGCACCTCCTTGGAATAAGCAGTCCACTAACCCGCACTACCATAATCTAGAGTTCGCCGCAACCCAACACGAACCTTTACAGGCTTCATCAGCGTCATAATAAACGACATGTCTCTAGTCGTCAACCAGCGCTGTAGCAGATTAATGTGCATAACATGGTAAGTGGAGACGTCCTACCTTTCAGTTCTTCTTCCTCCCTCCCATTCAAATATTCTCTCGACACTTCGTTTCTCAATCCTATATCTTTTTTATAAAAAGAAGAAGAAGGAAAGGACCACCTCACCAGAACTAACAAAAAGCCAGCTGCTCCCTTCCAATCTACTCAAACACGCCCCAAATCCCCTGTCCCCACTGCTCAACACCCCTAACCCTCTCGCCAAATCCTCGAACCATCGGTCTCCTCCTTGACGAAACAGGCTGCATACCAGCCGGGAAATTGCTTTGGAGTAGTAAAGCCTGGGAACAGCTATTCGGGCTGTCGCATAGTGGATTCTGCGAGATGGATGCGGAGTTGGCGAGGGGTCTTGAGGAGAGGATGTGTTTCGAGAGGGTTCATTTAGGGTTTGGGTGGATGGGGGAGGGGGAGAGGGGGGATTATGAGGACGAGGAGTTGGGTCGGTTAGTGGTTTTAGAGGTCAGGAGGAGTTGAGGTTGGTGTGTGTTCTNATGGATAGTGTTGGTGGTGGGGGAGGTAGATTAGATGTTATATATNNGCTAGGTTTAGATGAATTGCTTCAGATGAGGGGGGAGAAGACGCTAGGATTTGCCTATGGAATTTATGTATGGTCTTTTTAGCTATTTTCGCTGTTATATGCATATATCATTCCACGGTAGAAGCTCCCCTCCTTTGCAGTATTTAAATATAGCTGTTATAGCTGTTATATAATATTTAAAAATCATTCTCTTCATTAGGATAAAAATCCATCAAATAAACAAACCCTCAGTCCAATATCTATATTGAGTCCCAGCCTTCCTTTCATAAAAACCCTAGAAAGATGATCATTACTTTTCTTTTTNCTTTTTCTTTCCCAACCATGTACAGAACACCAACGCTGTAGAGTAAAATGGGGGCGGAAAACATCGCCGTACACATACATACATACACACGTACAGTACACACTAAATGGATAATGGATGCAACCACCCCTATCAGAGCTCCTCTGTCCTAACCCTCGCATCCGTCGTCGCATCCAAGACAACTATCTTCCTTGCCTCTATACACTCTATATCCTCGATACACCCCTCTGGTCTTGGTGCATCAAGGTACCACTTCCCACTATGCGCGGCTCCAAGCGCGCTATTAAACACCACCTCATACTCTTCATCCGGAGAAGAGAGAGGTCCGAGGTCTCCATTGCTAGAGACCAGGTCTTCCCATCTCTTCATATCCCGCCAAGTGACTACGAAGTTAAGCAATGCTTCGCCTATTGTCCGACGAAGTCTAGCGTCGGCAGCTTTCTCTCCTTGAAGTACTACCTTTAGATGAGTGAGATCGAAGATGGATGTTGATGCGGGTGGTTGTGGGATTGTTTTCATGTTGTGAGAGGCTTCGATGGCGTCGTGGACGAGACCTGTGATTCGGGATGATACCCTCTCCCAGTGGCCTATACCATTGGCGTCTAGTTTCCAGCTCTTTTCAGCACCCAGGCTGGGATCTGCGAAGTAGGATATTCGCTCTTCGCTTCCATTGGCGCGGTATATCACGGAGCCAGCTAGCATTGGTGCATTATATTCCAGCACCAGTGTTGTCCTGGGTCTGTTTTGCTTATCATCATCATGGCGTTTGCGTTGGCGTTGGCGTTCGTTAAGTTGCCATTCCAAGTACGATCTGTGAGTCCTGGTATCTGCAGCTAGATTTCCTAGGATATCGCTGGAGCCAAAGGCAACTTTGACTCCTAGAATTGCTTGACCAGCTCCTTCTCGGATGTCTTTAGCTTGCTGGGAGGTGATGAATACAGGCACGGATATTCCGATATGTTGCCTGTAGATATCCAGGCCGTAAACTCTAGTCAGGGTCTGGATTACGCCGGTGATTTCTTTGGCAACGATGCCGATGGAGGGCGAGGGCGGTTGGTCGGATTCCGTGAGTTGAGGCAGCGGGTCTGAATGGTTAATGGGGACGTGATCATGGGCGTAGCTGGAAGGAGAGCTGTTTAGATCTGAATCCGAGAGCCATTGCCGCAATAAGTTTCGGTATTCATCGCTGGTGGGGATGCGAGCTATAGGAGCGCGGGTTCCATTGACGTATTTGGCAGCTACGGCACTAATAATCGGGAGTTGTGAGTAAGTGAAGCTCATGTAAAAGTTGCATTTCTTTGCATTTCTGGTTTGTTTTTGTTTTTGTTTTGCTGTTTCTTTTTNGCTTTGTTGGAAAGAGACCACTCACATATACTCGATGGACAAATCAATGCCATAAACATCAGCACGGAGACGTTCTTTAGAAGTACATGTGCTGCAGCGTTTCTGCTCCGCAGCGACCGATAAGCGAGTGGAGAGGAGGAAGGTGAGGAAGAGCAGAATCAATGGGTGGAAACGCATCAAAGCCTTCATTTTGAAGGGGGCATTTTGATGGAGATGTGAAATACAAAACGAAAATGAAAATGAAAACGGAGATAATTGGAAAAGTTGGATGATATGAAGCTATTCGTGGCAAGCAACCAAGGATAAAGGGAGAGAGATTGCCAAGAGATGGGTGGAGATGGCTAAGCTTTTTGTAATGCGTGGAGGCGTCAGACCACAGCGGGACTTTGGACGCGCGTATCTACAGGTACTTCCCTAGTACAGGCAGACTTGCCTAGGATCTGGTGTGTCGAGTGTGTATTCTGGATGTACCACGCATTGTCCCTGATTGTTTCAGATCATTCAAAATTACACCATCAGGGCAATTTCCTGATAAGCCCCGCAGCAAACGATGACCCCCTGTTTTAGGTACTAACGGGGCAGTTGAGATAGCAGATGGGGCAACGATGAGCGGGATTTGGGGCATGCTGCAGAAAGGATGGTTTTCATAGGCGGATAAGACAGAATGGTTAGGACTTCTTTTCTTGATGACAACCAAACTAGCCAAATCAACTTCCGGGAAATGATTCATATTAAGACCTACTATGTACATCTGTGACACCATTTCTTGAACAATTTGATGGAGGAAATATAGCTACCTCAAGATTAGATAGACAAATTGGGGTTCTACTGTACAGTGAAATTAGAACACTGGACATACGAAATCTTACCTGCAGAGCGCCATGGTAGTCAACTGCTAATTACAAAGTCGGACTAGTGCGTTTCCCTCAAACCATCCAATTAGAGTTACATAGTCATCGTCTTATGATTAATGAGGTTCTGCATCTATGCCTGTGATATCAAAAGGTTCGCATTTACAATTCGCAAGGTCCGACCCCATGTAATTAGGCTGAAGTCAATTGATTATTACTGTAGTAGCGAAACCTAAAAGGGGAATGCGAGCTCAACAATTACCGCGTACTCCGTACAGTATTTTTAATTCATGTTTCCCTCGTTTCCTCCTTAAATCTGTATCTTCCTTCATAGTATCCATAAAAATCATGGCTGCACAGTCCCCGCCGATATCAACATCGACAGCACGATATCACGACTTCCAACAGCAAAGGCCCGCGGAGGCTCGCCGAGATAGGGAGGAAGGCTTTGATCGCACACTGTTGGCCGAGGATGGTACGGTCCTCTACCTTGACGATTGGGGTGCCCTTTTCCGCGAAATTGTCAAGTATAACGACGTACCTCTGCTGAAGAAGTACTTGGCAAAATTCAATCCTCTCTTACTTATGGAGCCAGACCATCGCGACCCCCCTTTCTGGATTGCTGCTGCCTATGGAAACATCGATACTTTTCGTCTACTTCTCGAATATTGCAATATTCGACATCCCCCTAAAATAGAAACACTCTACGAACAAGGGCAAATCGTGCTGAATTGTGCTTGCCGGGGCGGTCGTGTTGAAATGGTGCGGTTTCTGCTGAATAATCAACCTCCATTTGGAGATCTTCAAGGAAAAGAACCTAATAATACAACATGCTTACTTCAAGCTGCTCAGTCGTTTACGTGCTGGACTTTTATTAGCAATGATAATGAGCGTCTCGCAAGAAGAGATTATTTAGCTCAGTGTGAGGAACTGATGCAGTTCTTGCTTGATAGAGGTGCTTGCGCTCGTGATGAGACCGCAGCTTTCACTTTGAATCCGAATCCGCAACCACTACAGCCGCGTGATACAGTTCTTAGCTTAGCTATTGCGAAAGCTAGTCCTGGGTTGATAAAACGTCTTATCAATGAAGGTGCTGATGTACATGGGAAAAAAATGCATCTCTTTTGTAATCATAGCTTTGATAGAGATTCTCCTATCTGGGATGTTACTACACTTCACATTGGCAGCCTTTATTGGAACACCGAAGGAATTCAAGCATTATTTGACGGCCGAGATAACGATATTGATGTTGCAGACATGGTATTATGTCGTGATACTTCTGAGCGTTTACCTCTTCATTGGGCTGCTCAGGGTCCCCATCTGTTTGAGAGAGAAAATATGTTTTACAAAGATGACATTGTTTTACATGCAACCAGCACTCTCAAGTTGCTTTTGGCTAGCAATCCTGGTACTATCAACGCTCAAGACAATTGCGGAGAGACGGCGTTGCATTGTGTTATTCAAAGCTTTAAATTTTGTAACGACAAATGTTCTGATATTGTCGAATTCTTATGCCAAAATGGAGCAGATGCAAGTTTACGGAACAAAAACGGACAAAATCCTTTATATTACGTAGTTCATCACGCAGATAAAAGCAAACCCATTGATATTGCTTCGATAATGTCACTCTTGACACATGGTGCTAATATAAATGACACTGATATAGACGGTAACAGTGTTCTTCATTTTGCAGCAAGGAATCTAATGCATATCGAGATGGTAAAGTTTTTAATAAGTCAAGGCGCTAATATAAATACCAAAAATTCAAAAGGGAACACGCCGTTACATGAAGCAGCAGGTGGAGCTATTTATTCTTATGAAAAGGATAGAACATTAGAAGATGAGAAAAGAGTACAGGATGAAATGATCAAAGTGTTACAAGAAGCCGGAGACGTCAATATGATGGACGAAGCAAATGTAGAAGGCAAGACGCCACGACAGATCCGAGATGAGAAGAGGAAAGAATGGTGGGGATGGTATGAAGAGCAGCGGCAAAGACGAGCGGGGTTGTGGAAGTCGGGCATAGGCAGAGGAAGGAAGCTAGACGTGTAATATGATAGATATGTCGCATTTTTCACTTTCGATAAGACTGCAATAACCATTATTCTTGATACACATGTAACATTCGTGGATTTTAAATACCAACCCATTTTCGAATTAGTCTCTTTCTGCAAGCTTGTAGGTAGACCGGGAAATCAAAGGAACTGGCACCTAAACCTGAAGAAAGGGGATTATTGGAATAGCATTTACGTACTAAGTTGACATCAAGGCCGTCGATGATAGTACTAAGTCAAATATACGAGGTACTCGAGCAGAGAAATCGATATTGGGTGGCTCAACGTTATATAATAACTTTAGCTCGGAAGCTTCAGTTGTTAATCCGAAGGCTACAAGCAGAGCAAGGAAAGTTTTCATCATAGATAGCAAAGGAGGATTTTGATAAGTGAAGGGAATGTATAATAGTATCGCAGATTCACGATTCTGAGTATAGTCCTTAAATATATAAACCACTAAACTATACAGCACCATTCTGTAGTTAGCTATTTTCCAGTTGTAATTCTAACAGAATCTCCAAAGTCCCATCATTATATGGCAAACCCACCAATCTAGTTGCACTCTTGAAATCACTGTTGATCTCAACAGTAGATCATTGAAGTAAGAATACTTTAATTGTTAAGTAAGGGCGATGTTCTATTTACTATGATGCCTAGTAATGCCTAGTAATTATAGATACCTAACTAATATTAAGGGTTTAATCGACCACAAAATTGCCATTGATTCTCGACTTACCGCCAGCTTTGAGCTCTACTTAGCACCATTGAATCTAGCACGCTCAACACTGATATATCTCTAAGATGGCTCTAAACGATGGATCCTGCAAAAGCTGTTCCGCAGTTATGCGACGTTCTGGCAAATAGCAGAACGCTTTGAGCATAACAGACAGAACAAGCTCTCGTTCAGCTTGGTTAGTATCAGGTCGCATTCGTGCGATCCTGGCTGCAAGGTTTCTCTCAGGATCAGATGTCGTTGTGGGATCGTACCAAGCATCATTGACTTCCTCTGGCCACCAAAACCTTCCCTTCCACTGCTCAGGCATCGCGCCCAGCTGTTCGACCCAGCTGAACGCTGTCGAACCGCCCCCGTTGCCGTAGAAAACGTTGTTGCCAAGATACAAAGCTGCAAAGAGACACATGTAACTCCACATGTCACTCGCAAGGCTTGGATCTGCGCCGTGAAGCCTCTCCGGGGCGCAGAAGCTGTAGGGTGCTTGCTCTTTGGTGCGCACCGAGGTTCCATCTTTAATCGTAACGCCGAAATCTCCTAAGTAAAGCTTTCTCCCAAGTAAGTCCAAGGGGATAGTCACCTGCTGCACAAGCTCACCGCGCTTCCAGATATAGTCACCGAGAAGCACCTTTTTCGGCCGNNCGAGCCACTGGTATTTAGTCGCCGTGTCATACTCAGCGAGGGAGTAGGGAATTTCCCACATCAGAGCCCCAGCTAAGTTTGTGCTCTATGCGATATCTCCCGCCAGCACTTCCCCTATGCACACAGTGGTAGTATAGGCCCTGGTCATACCGTTCAAGGGGCTCGGATACGTCCTCAACGTCGCCTTCTCCATCAGAATCCACGAAGTCGCCACAGTCGGCGCAGTCGGCGCAGTCTTCGTCCTGGGAAACTGTTTCTTTTGTCGTTGTGAGCATTAAATCAGCGCAAAAAGTAGGTATGACCTTGAAGGCAAAGCTGATTCATGAGATCGTTTGCGTTGTTTGAGAAGGCAAGGTTCCTTGAGGATTTCTGCTATGCGCATGTTGGGGGAACAGCGACTTGGGCCACTGGGTTCCAGACCCGTGACGCCATCACGGTTGAGAATTGGGTCTGTGGCTGTTGTCGCTGTTTATATTGGAAGAATGGGATGAAGAGTGATCGAACGAAGAAGTAGAAGAGGAAAAGGGAAAGGGAAAGGGAAAGGTAAAAATAAATATTAAAAAAAGGAAAGAAAATTAATTATATTAAGGAATAAAATACAACTTCAAGTTTGCAGTATCTTTCCCCCAGCGCACCCCTCATTGTAGTAATGCTCTTGGCAGCCCGGGGTCCAACGCTGGCCTTTTCTTTTGTTGCACGTCTGAAGCCACAAACAGTGTCACCTGGGTGTCCACTTGACTCAGACTCGAATTTTAAAGTTTTGTCTCGGAGGCTTCTGCCGGAAGAAAATTACAACCCGGTGGCACACACAAAGACGCGTCACTGACCAGTCCGAGCCTGAGGAATCGCGTCTTACTTACAAATTTACCCCTCCTCCACCCAAGGCACGACAACTCCAGCGGCAAAGGAAGACGGGCTTTAAAAATATTATATATATCATAAAATAACATAACCCAAAATAATGTCTGCCGCATCCCCAACAATCATCGATCTCAAAATCGCCTTCCTGCGCTCTCAAATCCACCTTCTCTCCCGCCCGCTGCAGCCCTCTGCCGAGTGGTCCAGCTCCACCTTCTCCTCCGAGGATACCACATTACGAGAACGCGCCGTCGATGAAGCGCTGTACAAGCTCAATCGTCTGCTCAGGGAGCATAACAAGCTGAGCTACGGACCCCAGGCGACGAGACATGTGGCCGAGCAGATTGATCGGCTGTACTGGAGTGCCGGCGAGAGGGGCGTCATTATCCCCGGGGAGGAATGGGAGAATAGGGGGGCTGATTATAGTGAGTGCTTCTTTCTTCTTCTTCTTCTTTCTTCTTCTTCTTCCTAATATATATTTCTTTTCACTCTCCTATTCACTCCGTCTGCTTTTCAATTGGTGGAGAGAAAAGAGAGAAGAGAGAAGCTAAGAATTGGTCACTGAACTGACAATGATCACCTCTATAGCTAAGGATCACATCATAGCCCAACTCCCGCCCTCTTGGTCCGATGAAGCCGAGTCTCGCGCCCCAGAACAAGCAGCTCGATACAAGGAACTCCAGCAGAAGCTCGTCGAGCTCAGTGAGAAGCGCGGGGCAGCACGACAGCGGGTGGAAAAGTATAAATCCTTACGGGAGGTATTAAGTCCATTTGAGGGACCCGAGGCAGGACTGCAGTCTAATCTTGTCACGCGGGATGGAGAGATTGAGAGGGAGCTAGAACGGATGAAGATGTTGATGGTGAGGGTTGAGAGAGGTTTGAGCGGGTTGGAGAAGAGGGAAGAGGATGAGATGGAAGTGGATGGGGAAGGTGGTGGTGTAGAAGAACGCCTGCTAGAGTTGATGGGCGATAGTAGAAGTGTGGGATGATGTACTCCATTATATGGAACCATCATCTTCTCTTCTGATAGAAGTCTCCGTTGTGGAGGGGTTTTGACGTGGACCGAGACATCTCTATCATCTCTATTCTTCTACCGAGTCGATTGCCGCATGTCACCGGAGTATCCACGTTCACGGTTTGGATATCAATTTCCCTAAAATACAGCACTCAGTACGGGCTCTTTCCTTCTATTTCCACAGGTCGGACCATATTCTTGCTCTTGGCGTCCGTATTGTGGAGTGGCTACTAGCTAGTGAGCAGAGCAGGTGAGCAAAAGGCCTTGGTGAAAAGTTGCACTTAGTATGAGATCAATTAGCTTCGTGTCATCTAGTGTCACTATCAGCAGCCACCACACGGGAAAATGCTCGTTTAATCCGAATGGAATAGTTCTGCTGCCGTTCGTCTTTTGGGTCTAGGCTTCAGAACATGGGAAGATGAGTTGAAAATAGGAAGACGAAGAGTCAGATATATGAGATCTACTCTCGATATGGGTTTGGGTTTGGTGGTTACAAGTATGATGCCAATGTCCTATCTACTCAACTATATTGAAATATTGCTGCTCGCGGGGAGTATATATGTTGCTATAAAGAAACCAACCCTTTACGATAATTAATTACTATAATGTTTGCGGCTGCAATTGATTGCAGCAAACTATATTTCGGGTGCACTAGATAGTCCAGGCGAATGCTCTTCAGCGGGCGAACATATTTCTCCCCTTCTTTCCTTTTCGTAACTTGCTTTTCAAGGCGCCACTGGATATGATGATTTGCTTTCAATTAAATCTTAGTTATAAATAATCACTATTGGATTATTCCGTGTAAATAATTAGCTCGGCGCAAAAAAAGATACGAAATTGAAGCGACAAATGAGCCGAAAAACTGGGCGAGTGGCTTTCTTATGCTTCTTTTTCCTCCGCAATTTGACCGTGCCGGCACTAATTACCGTACAATCACTAGATATTTGCCTGGCTAGGAATCCGTTAGCTTCTTCATCCTCTTTTCTTCTTCTGCCATTTGCTGGAGCTGACTAGTTGAACAGCTAGCAATATGCTAATATGTAATGAGTTTTCCTCTAGGATTGATTCATCCAGCCAACTGCAAAGATTCTAGACAAGTGCGGGGACTGGCCGCGGCCCCGGAAGAATCCCCACAAACATCCCTCCACAGTCGTCCGATGCTCTCGCACGTCTGGATAAAATGGACTGGATCGATCAATTCCATTTCTGCGCTCTTGGAGTCTCGAAGTGAGGGGACAATGATGACGATGAAGATGGGAAGTTAGCTCTCGAGAAGCTGCTTCTTTGCTTTGACATGATTTCTGTCTAAAGAGCTTGGTATGCTCTTACTCCAATCATCTGTCGGTGCGATACGAGCAGAATTCATGTTGATGTCGTAGTGCCTGGTTCCTTGTGGTGCCTGTCATGGCCTCGTCGTCTCATGTTTTTCTCTCTCTTCTTCTCTCATTTGCGGGGTAATTATAAGAAGAATAACACCGCGTCCGCCACCGCTCTCATCCGCAACCCGTCCCCGGACTGGGAATCGGCCCTTTAACACTGCTCTTAAGTTTAATTCTGCTTAATCCAGCGAGCGAAAGGCCCCAGAAGAGCCCCATAGGCCCTAACAACGCACAATGGACAAGCAATGACAAGCATCACCAGCTTCATCTCCCCCAGGGCCGGCTGCCTCGGTGCACAGCATCGTATGCCAAGGTGTTAATTCTGCCGATCCCATGGGGCCATGACAGCTTCAAATTGAGGGGCAGTAGCACCGATCAGCAGTGCAACGATGGGGATTATCCAATGATGGCCGGAAGTGAGGTCATGGTCAGCTGCATCGTTGCATCGTCATGGGCAGCTCCAAGCTGATGGTATCCCCAGGGACGCTCAAGACATGGGACAACCATGCAGAGGAGTGGTGAAAATGGCAGGAGATCCTGGGAAGCGACCAGGAAATGACCAGGAAGAGAGGCGGGAGAGCAACAACAATCGACTAGGTCTGAAGCAGGAACCTGAGCTTGAGCTCCTCCTCCCTATAAAAGAGCTCGGATCGTCGTCTCTAAGGGAAAAAAGTTTGTGTTGGAGATTTCTTACACTAACCTCCTCTCAACACTCGGCCATGGCTCGCCTCACTTCCTTGGTTCTGCTGCTTGCTGCAGCTGTGAGCTCTGTTTCGGGCAATTCGGATCTTGGACATCATCCTCCTCCACCTCCTGCCAATCCTGATCCTCTGGCACACTGTCCGGGCTACACAGCTTCACACATCAAGACCACGGCTTCCTCTCTGACAGCTGATCTGAAGCTCGCTGGTCGGCCTTGCAATGTCTACGGAACTGACCTCACTGACCTTACCTTGGAAGTAGTCTATGAGACAGGTAAGAAACAGTCAATTGGGCTTGTGTGCTCAGCTTCAATTGAGCTTCAGTCGAGGCTAACAATATTAAAATAGATGACCGAATCCACGTCAAGATCCAAGATGCGGGCAATTCGGTCTACCAGGTCCCAGAATCTGTCTTCCCTCGTCCAAATCCCGGTCGAGGCGTCAACTCGCACCAGGCTAATATCAAGTTCAACTATAAAGCATCTCCCTTCTCCTTCAGCATCACTCGTGCCCACTCAGGAGAAGTCCTCTTCGATACTTCTGCCGCAAGTCTCGTCTTCGAATCGCAGTACCTTCGACTCCGGACCAGCCTACCAAGCAACCCGAACCTCTACGGCCTAGGCGAACACACCGACCCTCTCCGCCTCAACACGACCAACTACATTCGCACGCTCTGGTCCCAGGATGCCTACGGAGTCCCTGAAGGCGCTAACTTGTACGGTAACCACCCGGTGTACTTCGACCACCGTCTCAGCGGCACCCATGGTGTCTTGTTCCTGAACTCTAATGGCATGGATGTCAAGATCAACAACACTAATGGACGAGACCAGTACCTTGAGTACAACACTTTGGGTGGTGTTTTTGATTTCTACTTTGTTGCTGGCCCCACGCCAATTGTGGTCTCGCAGCAGTATGCCGAGATCGTGGGACTCCCAACTATGATGCCATACTGGGGCTTTGGTTTCCACAACTGTCGATATGGCTATCAGGATGCGTATGCTGTAGCTGAAGTTATCTACAATTACTCCAAGGCGGAAATTCCATTGGAGACGATGTGGACGGACATTGACTATATGGATGGGAGAAAGGTGCGTAAAACAGATCATTTTCCTAAAAAATTTCCCGAGTTTTCTTATGGAGAGAGGCAGAATATAGTAAAACTAACTTTTATATAGGTCTTCAGTTTGGACCCCGACCGTTTCCCTCTCAGCATGATGCAAGATATTAATCATCACTTGCACGCTAATAATCAGCATCAAATCTTAATGGTGGATCCTGCAGTTGCTTATCAACCAGTATAAACCCCTCCCCTTTTCCCCTAGCAATTTATGCCTTTGCTTTGGAGAAACAAAGTACTGACGAAAACGAAAACAGTACCCGCCATACCAACGTGGTGCTGCTGACAACATCTTCCTCCACCGTTCCAACGGCTCTTTCTGGCTCGGTGTTGTCTGGCCGGGCGTCACCGTCTTCCCTGACTGGTTCAGTAATGGGGTGCAAAACTATTGGAACAACGAGTTCTCCATCTTCTTTGACCCTAAGAATGGAGTCGATGTTGATGGTCTTTGGATTGATATGAATGAGCCATCCAACTTTCCCTGCAATTTCCCTTGCGATAATCCATATGCTGCAGCTATCGGATATCCTCCAGAACCACCAGCGGTGAGGACCCCCCCAAGACCGCTTCCAGGCTGGCCATGCGAGTTTCAGCCTTCGGGAACTCCTAGCTGTAGATCAAAGAGAGAAGAGAGGGCATCTCTATCTTCTGGACCAGTACCTAGAGCAGCCGTTGACTCCGTTCAGCTTGTCCCTAGACAAGCCCCCGGACATGAGCTAGGTCTGCCAGGACGAGATCTCCTTTATCCAAAATATGCCATTCACAACGCTGCTGCCTTCACGGTTGAGGATAACGCCGCAGGAGGAGGTATCTCGAACCACACTGTTAACACGGATGTTATTCACCAGAATGGATTGGCAATGTATGATACACACAATTTTTACGGAACAAGTGAGTATATATCTATTTCACATCCTTTTCGTTATTTTCGATTTCGTCTAGGTGTTTCCGCGAACACTAGAGCTAATCATCTCTTTCAGTGATGTCTTCCATCTCCGCAGCGGCAATGCTCAACCGTCGCCCTGGGCTTCGTCCCCTCGTCATTACCCGTTCCACTTTCGCTGGTGCTGGCACAAAAGTCGGTCACTGGCTTGGTGACAATCTTAGTGACTGGCTACATTACCGTATTTCCATCCGTGGCATGTTGGCATTTGCCTCAATCTACCAAGTCCCTATGGTCGGTTCCGATGTATGCGGATATGGCGACAGCACTACTGAGGAACTTTGTGCTCGTTGGGCCACCTTAGGCGCGTTCAGCCCCTTCTACCGCGATCATAATGCATACCCACCATCTATTCCACAGGAGTTTTACCAGTGGCCAAGTGTTACCACGGCTGCTAAGAAGGTCATCGACATCCGTTACCGTCTCCTAGACTACATCTACACTGCTTTGCACCAACAAACCCAAGACGGTACACCGCTCGTCAACCCCGTTTTCTACCTCTACCCCTCCGATTCGAAGACGTTCGGCCTAGATCTCCAGTACTTTTACGGCCCCTCACTCCTCATCTCCCCAGTCACCGAAGAGGGCTCCACTAGCACCTCCGTCTATTTCCCACGCGACATCTTCTACGATTTTTACACCCACGCTCCACTACACGGTACAGGCTCCTACGTTACCTTCAACAACATCGATATCACTTCCATCCCACTACACTACCGTGGTGGCACCATCATCCCACAACGTGCCAACTCCGCTATGACTACGACCGCCTTGCGCAAGGAGGACTTCGTAATCGTTGTCGCACCCGGCCAGAACGGTCACGCCACTGGCTCGCTGTACATCGACGACGGCGAGAGCATCATTCAGCGACGAACCACCCTTGTTAACTTTACCTGGGACGGTAAACACTTCACCATGAAGGGTAACTACGGCTTCAATGCCGGCGTCAAGGTTAAGAGTATTGTAATCTTGGGCGTTAAGAGTAAGCCTCATGGATGCCTTATTAATGGTCTCAAGACCGGTTTTGGCCATCAATCCGGTGCTGGTGGCGTTGGTGATTTGACGATTGATGTTGGGAAGCCGCTAAGTGCTGATTTCAGCGTTGAGGTGCAATGAGCTAGCTAACTGGGTTGCTGGCAGAAAGGGTTAAAAGGGGGTAATGGTTAATGTAGTAATGATGCAGTTTTAAAATTGATAAATGAAACTTAAATTTTCATACATTATTATCTTCATTGATAACTCTGAGTTGTTATGTGATATATTTAGAGAATTAGTCGGTAAAGCTGTTACAAAACACATCGTGCTATAAAGAATTCACTCGGCGTGGAAATTCACTTATACTCTTTCCTACATGAGTAGTTTTCTTTCTGCTGTCCTTTAATCTTAATGCTTTACTGATTTTCAGTGAATCTTTCTTTTCCGAAGAAGTAATAATCAAACAGTGATGATAATGATTCATAACAAAATTTTTTCTGTAGCATACTATGCATTTCAATAGAGCACATATAAGTTTTGCCCAAAAGAAATCAAACTCCGCTGGTCTTGGTGTCCACCAACCCTCTCACTTTCAACACTGCAACCACCACCACATCATAGTCCGGCAAGTATCCCAGTCTATCCTTTTTATTCCATCAATGTATTTATAATTATTAGTTTTAGTTAGAACCTACCTCGAACATCCCTCCAGTGCCAGTAAGTATCCTATGATGTTTCTAGTTTATCCGCCTTTATCCTACCAAACTTGTTACAATTATTAATGTTTGATAGGAACATCATGGCACTTGACCTGGAGGTAGGAGACATAATAAAACTCTGTATTACTGTTTTAGCCTGTCGCTGGGTTAAAATCTGGATTACCTAAAGCTTCTCTTAATGTTTTCCTTCTAGAGAGTAAGGCACAGTCAGAAATAGTGTTCCAAGCTTGCAAAAATAAATTCAACAATTGAGTTTATTCATATTATCAAACAACAATACTTAGCAAAGATTGAAGAATTAAACAATATAATTACTCATCTTATTATGCATTGATTACAATCTTTTATGGTAATTTAATTTATCTTTCATCAACTTGACTTAGACATCGCAACTGCTAACATTTACTATGATAGTACAATGAGTTTCCAAGTGATGTGGGAGAACATTGGCAAGGTGGTCGGTACTGTAGTCGCGTTCAAGGGGGGTTTGAAAAGCGAGATGGATATATTGAGACGTGACATGAACTGGTATAAAGATAAGTAAGTGATTCATCTAGATTTGATTCATAAAAAANTCTAATCATTAATATAGCTACGATAATCTGCGCAAGCGATATGAAGGCTATGATGCTCAGATGGATGCTTTAAAGGCGGAGCTGTCACCTTACAAAAGTAAGTTTTCATTAATGGATAATATTAATCAAATATGTATTAACATAATAATAGACCAGAAAGAAAAGTCGACTTAGTGAATCATTCATTCGACCCTTCCAATCTTGCAACTACCTCTTCTATGATTTTGCAGCCTTAATTGCATTTAGCTTATGCATAATTATACATTTTAAAATGGTTTTTTCTCAATGAACATTAACATTGCTACTTCTACTAGATAAAACTATAGCTATAGCTAGAAAGTTAATAATTTGAAATGAACCATCTTCAACATTACAAGAGATATCCTTTGGACATGATGTTGACGGTGAGATTATAACATCGCTGAAGGAAGGAGATGGGGTACACCTTCTGGATCTAGATTTTTTGCTTTTATTCCGAGGCTCGGTTTAGCATATATCTGATCTTTGTTTTGCTTATTTTGCTGATGCCCCCATAACGTAGAGATATCGGTAGTGCATCTGCCCATTTTTGCATACTCCTTCGCCATTGTCAAAGAAACGACTTCTAGATCGGTTCCTACGTCGTGAACAAGAAAGCAGCAATATCATTTTAGAACAACCGGTAATGACTAAGAACACTCTTCTTGTGGGATGAGGTGAGCTTGCAAGTACCGTTGTAACGAGGGATATTGGAACTAGGTCCAAATAGGATGAAGACAGATGGGCAGAAGCTTATGTTTTATTGAATGGGGAAATTGTCCTTTCTTTTCCAGCGATTTCTAAAACCTTAGAATGCTTCCTTACAGTACCTTGCTTGGTTGCCTAGCTACTGTGTTGGTGTCCAGTAGAGATCCACTTAAGGTCCTTGTCACAGTCAACTGCCACGTGCGCCGGAATCCTTCCCTGTCAAACAATGATGAAGCATAAGAAACAATGTCGCGGTTCCTGCTTCTTCAAAGCCTTTGCGTGAGGATCACCCCCTTCGCTTGCATCCTGGCATGGTTCCTGATGCTCAGCACAGCCGAGTCGGCTGTTTCACCATCCTAGCTTGGGAAACTTGAGACAGGCGAGCGAGGTGAGCTAGGCACGTGCCAGGTTCTCGAACACGGAAGTTGTGAAAGTCTAGACGAGTTGTCCCGAGTTAGTCCACGAGGGAGCGATTTCTAGGGCAACAATAAACCGTTTGTTTCTTCGATTTCCTATTCCGTCCAACCTGCTCCGATGCAAGAGGCTGACTCCTGGTTTTGGCCTGCTAACGGGCTGATGTCAGGGCTAAGGGCTAAGGATTCAGGGGCAGAGAACATCTGGTCCGATTTCCTGAGCACAGTACTGTACAGTACTGTATTAGACTATTCTACTGTTTAGCAGTCAGTTTTTGCGGCTTTGCCCGCTCTCCTCTCTGGAACTCGCGCGCGTCGAAAAATGTCACAATTAAAGGAGGCTTACCTGAGCAATGCCGTGTCAGACCATCGGGAAGGAAGGTCGATAGGTACCTGTACCGTGATCCAATGCTAAACATGTACTGTACTGAGGTGAAGTACGAACCATATTCTACCAGATACAGTACCTTACCTATGAGGTTGACATTGGACTCCTGAACGCTCGTGACTCTTGTCCCTGATCGCTGGTTTCTATTTTGGGATGCTTCACACTCCACTGCCCGGGAAGCTACCGTAATCAAAAATACGAATTTTTACTTCTTCATCTTCTTGGCGTCACTTGATAATCAACCCAATCTTTTACAGTATCGGTGAGTAGCACAGTACTGGTATTGTAGAGGAGCGATATGCGTCTTCCTTGCTTCCTACTCGTCGTTGTCAGGAGACGTTCGCGTACCGTACCATGGCCTGTTTGGCTATTCTTCTCAAACAGAGACCAGCGTCACGAAACAAACGCTTTGGAGTCATCAAATTTGGGAGTGGCTTGGCAATGCAGCAGGTAAAGCTCTCTTTGCTTTCGGTGCGGTACGACACAGGGGACTCTAGACGGGTTTCGAAATGACAGGAGGCGCGCAGGGAGATCAAGCGCGGATCCGAAAGGAATCATTGGCTATGGACGGAACACGATAGAATGATGCGCAAGTTGTTAGGTTTGGGCCTCCGAACCGTGCGTATCTCCTGCATCCTGCATCTGCCCCGCACTTATTCTATGAATATCGATCGTCAAGTCGTCGAGTCGTCAAGGCCGTGCAGTCGCAGACAGGCAAAGTCCGGTACGGCAGCAGCAGTGCGCATCGCATCGCAATCCATTCCACTGGGCCGTGGATGCTACGGTACGGTGCGGCAACGCTACTGTACGGTACTGTGAGCGAGGTTGCATTCGAAGTGCGCGACCTGCAGCGAGTACGGCGCTTGGATGCACGCTGGATGTGATACCTGGCTTGTCGAGCACATCCTGCTGTATCTCGATCGTTACTTAGAGCAACTATCGCCGCCTGGCAATCGTTCTAGGCCAGTGGTGGTCAGCCCGCGATCTCGTGCTCCCGTGTGACCGACAGAGCGGGTTGTGATTAGATGGTGTTGCCGGCAAGATGATGTGTGTGGCAGGGAAGGAGATTTTGCCTTCTGTGCAATGGTGATGGAAAGTCTGGGATGCTCTCTGGATGCGTTGTCCGTGAGATGGAAGGAGGTGATGGCGAGCAGACGCGAGTGGCTTTGTGATTGGCTTGGGCCATCGTGACTCCTGAGGGTCGCTCCCACTGGCTCGAGCCCAAGGCCCAGCCGCGATTGGAAGGGCCTTTGCACCGGAGTCAGTGCCTGACCAGTGACCAAGAACGCCTCCGGGAAAAAAAAAGATGTAATTACAGGGCCCGGATGTGTTGAACGAAGAGCTTAGCAAGCGGGAGGAAAGGGAAATACTTATCGATTGGAGCGCAAGGGAGGAGAGCCAAGAGAAGAGAGACATGATCTGGCGGTTAATACAGTACTGTACAGTAATGACTGAACAAAGTCACGATTGCCCTGGGTCGTAACCTCTCCGGACTGGACGGTGAGGCGCGATACATCAGTAGAGTGTAATTAGCATACACGCAGGACACATCCGTATAGCAACACCTCAAGGTACTGTAATACGGCGTAATCCAAGCACTGAGACAGACAGAGCTTGACATTGATCGCGCCGTGCCGTACACGTCGAAAGGTCGAACTCGAAAGTATGTACAGTACAGTACCGGTACAACACAGCACAGCAATAGAGCACCGGCACCGGATCTGTAACTTGCTCTGCAAGTGTCGGCATGAATTGCTGTTATTGCATTGCTCGAAGCACCAATTGGGCCATGCACGCTCCAAAGATCCTCCTTTCTCTCTCGATGCGCAATAATAATAATAAACAGTAAGTTAATAAATATAATAAAACCAATCTTCTTCGCCGCGCCGTCAATACGGTAAAAATGAACGAGCCCATGCCCATCCCCAGCCCAATATTACTAGTACACAGGAGGAGCCCGGCGGTGCGGCGCTGTGGTTCGTGATTGATCTCCCCGTCTGGCCCGCACTAGTCCCAATTGGGCGCCCGCTAAAAGCTTGCTACCTCCTCCCCAATCCAAAGCCTCCCTCGCCTTCCACACTTCTTCCTCCTCCCCTTCCCTCCCTCCTTTTTCTCCTTCACACACCGCTCCCCTTCTCTTTTGCCAGGTCGTTGTCGTTGTCGTGTCGTCGTCGTCGCCGTCGCATTCATCACCATCATTCTCTGAAGCTTCGAGAGAGGTCTTTTCGAGTTTTGCCACTTCGAACACACTGCTAATTTTCTGCCCTTCGCGTGCGCCGTTCGTGGGTTCCGTCCGTCACGCCTCCAGTTCCCTTGGAAATTTTCGGTCCCGGCTCGTGTCTGGAAACGACGCAAAACCATCCCACACAACCTCGACTTGCAATCACCCAACGTCCCTCTCGATCGCTCCTGGTGGTTTGCAGATCAACGCACACTTCTACATCTGTTATACATGATCCTTCGGTTTTTTAGAAAGCCCTCATAGACTCATCTTTTCGACCTCTAATTCGGGCCGCTCTCGTGTCGGCAAAACGCGTTTTCCCATTTTCACTTTCGGAAGTT
This sequence comes from Scytalidium lignicola, assembly GCA_002812745.2. Taxonomy (NCBI): domain Eukaryota; kingdom Fungi; phylum Ascomycota; class Leotiomycetes; genus Scytalidium; species Scytalidium lignicola. The sequence goes on from NCSJ02000037.1 coordinate 97,527, forward strand.
TCAAGCTCAACGTCAAACTCGTCAGCACTGCTTTTTGAAACTTTCAAAGGCATTTCCTGAGTCTGGTTCAAGGGCTTGCCTCTGCTCATCGCCAGCATTTCTATTACTATACTGCATAATTCTTTCTCTTATAGCACACAACGTCGGTCGATTCTTTCAACCAATCTAATTCCTCTAATACTACTTTCTTCACTCTGCTCACCACACCGAGCAACCTATCAATTCATTCGCCTTTTACCTTTGAAGGCTAGGTTTGGAAGATCGATTATCTTTTCCGTATCCCCAGATCTTTTCAAGCTCGGTTTCCGATTACTTCACCTGTATTGCGCACTTTGAGTATGGACGCAGGCGGTCTTGCTCAGATGTCTTACAACAACTTCCCTTCCAGCAATGGGCTAGGAATGCCTACCGCTGGTTTTGCTTCGAGAAGGGCAAATGGGCCAAATATCAAGCGTCTCTCTTTTGAGCCCAGCAAGCTTCGCGAAGTTCATGATAATGGTGCTCCTACGCCACGCACCTCCCGGTCTCATCTTCTTGCGGGATTAAGAACTGCTCCAAAGTCAGCCACTACAAGTTCCTTCCCTTCCACGGCCCCACCGACTCAGCTCAATCACCGAGCCACTGGATTGGAGAGCAGCATTTATGCTGACAAAGATGCCTCGTATGGGGCTCCGAAGACGTCAACCTTTGCAGCTCATCAGCAGAATGCATACAACCACGTTAACGCTAGCCGCCCAATGTATTCTGTTCCAGAACAGGTACTTGCTCCACCCGAGATCCGCGTTGATGAGCTTGCCCAAGAACAGATGGATCCGAATCTGTATGCCCAGCTCGTCGCTACCAATCTCTATTTAGCAGAGCAGCAGCAGCGACTCCAGCAGCAGCTCATGAATGTTCATGCAGCAGCGCAACAATTCCAATCCATGAATCTTGGCGCTGGTAATCAGCAGATGCATCAGCAGTATGCTACTCCTCCGGTTACTCCGCAGAATATGACACTCTACCAGCAGCAGGTGAGAAACAGTATGCAGCCAATAATTACTCCAGTTATGGGTGCCCAGCCCGGAATCTACTCATGCTATAACCCCATGACTGGACAGCAGACATACTTCATGGATCAGGGTGTTCAGCAGAATCAGTACGTCGAACCAGTGGCCCAGAGTCCCGCCAACTACTCTCCACCACAGCAGCCCGGTACGCCAAGGTTCCAGGTTTCACCACCACAGTCTGATCTGCCAACGTTCTCGAGGAGCATCAGTCCGCCAAAGAAGTCGCAATCCCCGCCTCAAGATCATGCACCTTTGCCGCCACCATCTGCTGGCGCTTTCCGCCGTGGACACCGTAAGGCAACATCCATGGCCTTGGCTACTGATGTATCGCCTCTTGATGCTCTCAAAAGCCCGGGCGTGCCAAAGACTGCTGGATTTCCGTCAACTCCCATTACTGCAGGATTTGGTCCAGGACAAGCTCGCGCTGGTGAACATCCAGTTCGTCAACCCCGCGGGCCACCATCATTGGACGAACTGATTGCGAAACCGACAATAAAGTTTGAGGGGAGCAAGAACTTTGCTACCAGACAACGCCGTAGTGCTGTCCACAATCTGGTTCGAGCAGGAATGGAACGCCGCAAGGCACCAGGTAGCAGCTCTGGTAGCATGTCTCCTGTGTCCGAAACGGGCGAAGCTATTTTCTTGGCCTCGGATAACGATTCTGACAGTGGTCGTAGTGGAAGTGGAAGTCGTTCCGGCCGACCAAGCTCAGGTAGCTCTCGAACTTCCGCTCATGGTGCCATTGGCTCTGATCGTCCATCCTCCCGCCAGAAGGAGCATTCTCTTGATACAAAGTCAGTGGCAAGCACTGATAGCAACTTTACCACTGCTAGTGTAAGCGGTGACGAGGGAAATACTCTTGGAGGTAGCTTTGCGGCCGTCTTTAAGAATGGTGGAAAGAAGGGCGAACACACCGAGGGTCAACGAAAGGCACCAATGCTTGTTCTTACCTCGGCAGAGAAGCGCAAGTCCACGGCTTTCTAAATCCCACGAGATCATGACGAATTGAAACCTGTCGATATAGGGTAGAGCCCTGTCTCCGACATCCGATCATTCATTGTCAATTTGATATTGCATTCGACCTGTGTATATTGGTTTGCTTTAAACTTAACGATGACAACGATTACAAGTTTGCACTAATAAGATGTATTCGAGAGGCATCTTGAAAACCAATACTTTTCTTTGGTTTTCCTTTTTATACGTGGATTTATTTATTTGGTGATGAGGACGGTATGAGGAAAGGTGGATAGGAGGGGGAGGTTAGGTTGCATTTGTTTACCTGCAGTATTTGCCGTACTGGATCGTTTCGCCATTGGATTGTATCCATGGGTCTACCCTTCGATTTTGGGACGTTTCACACATACACATCAAGCTTATTTCGTCCATCTCATTTTCTTGGAGCACCCATTCCTTTAAGATTGCAGCGGGTGTGACTATAGGATGAGATGGGGGAGAAGCAGGGAAAATACAAAAAAAAANGTGGAAAATATTGAAATGAATGATCATGTCCCGGCTTTCGGTTCTCTTTGGCCTGCTTTCTGGGCTGAGACTATTTTCCTGGGAGGAAGAAGAGATTCATGAGACTTTTGGTTTTAGGGTGTGTTAAGTAGATACTTGTAGGGGATGAATTTTCATTACTTTTTTTTTGGTGCATGGAATTGGAACTTACATATGTATGTGGATGCTAAGGAAGGTTGTATCTGGGCTAGGAAGGCTCTTGCTTATCTTGCTTAGTAGTTAGGCTACAGTAGTGTCGAACAGCTGTTGTACTGTCCTATCCTTGAAGATTGAATAAATCATAACTTGTACCAGTACTTGAGAGATTGCCCTTTATATTTATTGAATGTGAACCTGAGTGATTTAAAGATAATTGGAAGTGTGAATTCGGTGGGAGAGGTTGCTGTGGGAGTCAGTAAGAGGCGGATTTGAGGTCGAGGTCCTGTTGAATATTTCCTATACCGACGGTAGGGAAGGTCAGAAAATGTACGTTAAATACCTATCATCTTGGTGGTTAGTTATCCACCTCCTTGTTCATTGAAAAGGGATCAAGTTAAAACTTTATTATATTACTATTGAGGTTGAGTTCCATTCCCTGCCGCGCGTCAACGCTACTTGCCAATTGAGCTCTTAACTACTCCGCAGAGGATAGCCACCTCACTCCAACAGTTAAGAGTGAGCCCATCGTATCTAATCCCATGAACAACAACATTTACTCACCAAGCGAAATGGACAAAACTACCGACTTACAGTCTTCGCAGCCTTCTTCGCCATCTAGTACCATCCCTCTTGCAAATCTAGACTTGGAGCACTTTAAGTGCATTGAGAAGGTGCTGTCAGCCATCATCGCTTTAGATACTACAGTGGATGCCTTCGCCCAAATCATTGATGGCCTCCCTACTGGCCTTACATTCGAGGAGCATTTCAAAGAACCACCGCTACTTACTGAGGTTATCGAGCGAGAAAAGCCCAAGGAAAACTCAATAAAACTATTTGCGGATGTTAGACGGAATCTTGATATCTCGACACTCAATCTTAACTCAAAGGTCTTCATACTCAGCCTCATCTGAACTCGCCGTAATTTAATGCAGCCTTCTAATGAACGCTACAAAGATTGTTCAAGCGTATCAAGATGTGCCTTCCAACAGTTGGCAATTCAAATTGCGATTGATCGAAGTGGTCGCATTTGCACTTCATACCTTAGCAGGCACGATTTACCAGAGTAATCATCCTGAAGTCGATATTTATACCGACAGTGAGTCCAAGGAGACGCAGATACCACATTATTATCTTGATTTCTATCATATGGCATATATGGCATATGGTGAATACCCTCGCGGTGTTCTCAACATGATCGGATATTGGATAGAGACACGGATTTTTGGTGGTGTAATCCTAGTTGAGCATGATGAAACTGAATGTGAAGTAATTAAGCGTCCTCTCTGATCTCCATATGTTTTGGCAAAACCTTATTTCTGATATACATCATTTCATATTAGGCTAAGAGTATATTCCTTTACACTCAGCGGTCGGACATCTTTCAGTTGTCGGAGACCCAAGTCTACGGTATTTTGTCCTTGGATAGGAATAACTCCCTACCATTTACACCTGAGCCGAACGCTAAGAAACTTACTCGAAATCAATTGAATGGTTCTCATGTCTTCCGTGATGACTTTTCCCGAATCTATCCGTTTAATCTTCCAATTTACAGATGCGTTGTTCCTATGACGGATCATGATCGAGAGCTTATCAAATGGGTGAATGACAACTCGAGCTGGTCACTGGCAGGAACGCCTGGACATGAGTGGAAACTAACAACCGAGCCTCCTGAACCTTGTAAACCATAGTATATAAATTAGGATGGTGTATGTTTTGTACATAGCTTGTAGGGGAAATTTCAATTGTCCAATATCTTGGTAGCTATCAGTCTGTACGAACCTACCGTTGGGCAGGAATAGACAAGAAGGATATCCCTGCTATGCTATTCTATCCATTACCCCTTTTTATTTTTCTTTTCTTCCGCGGCTGTTGAGAATATTGGCGCTCTAGAAGATGATAAAGTAATTATTATTATACTAAGTTTTTGGTTCAGTGGCAAATTTTTTCGAGCTGTCCAGGGCTGAGTAAATTGGCGTGCGTAATCCAGCTCGGATGTAACTACGCAAAGAAATATTTGGGAATCGGATTTCCGTATGTAGACAACCGGTTCAGCGGCATGGCACGTGCATGGGATATCAGCATCAGAAACCCATAAGTTATCTTCCCACGAGCGCAAAGAGCCCAATTACAAGTGTCTTGGAGAGTCCTGTACAGAACTAGCCAAGTTTTTTTATGGTCGTATTGGCCATCCACCAAGACCAGATTCAGATTCAAGGGGTATGGGAGTTGTATCAAAGTGTATCAAAGTACCACGAGATCCTCTCTTGGGACCGTAAATGATGCAACCAAGCACACCAAGCATACCAAGCAAGAAGCTCTTTTAGCCTTTTTAGCAGGACTGGTCTCTCGTGTGCCTTTTGCGCCTTTGCGCCCGGCTCCACCCAAGCACCTTCTTATCTCATGCTATGTAACCTCAGCAGACCCTTCACATGCGCTGCTCTCCCATCTTCTTACTGTACATTCCGATCTTCTCTTCATGCATCAATCTTTCCTGCCCAAAAGTGGCTCCAGTAATATTGCTACTATTGCATTCGGTCCATAACAGTCTAGCCTGAAGCAACGAGGTCTTTGCAGTGGCGTTGGGGGCTTGCATTGTGCCTGTAATGCAAAGGAAANGAAAAAAAAAANGATCTTTTGTACTGTAATTTTTTTTTTTTTGCCCTCCACGCTCTCCAAGTCCCCTGCCTGCTCGGCTGCCGGGAAAGTAACTACATCATCCTGACCCCTCCAAGTTGCAAAAGGTCTAGAAGCTCCGAGATCTTCGTCTATCCCCACCCACGCCACGTTCTACCATAGGTCTCTAGGTCTCGATGCTTTCCTTCTTCTTGCTCTTGGATCATAAGGGGGGAGTCCAAATGACTATCATCTTACAGAAAGTACCTTAAAAATCGCGACTTCCATCCATCAATTGGTGGTGCGCGCTTCTTCCCCAACTCTTTCCCCCAACTCTGTTCCCCCAAACCATGTCGTCTCCAGCCAGCGACCATGCGATCATCGGTGGAGGTGACGGAGGAGCCGGAGGAGACCATGCTCAGAGCACAAGTCCTCGGGATATGTCTTCTGGAGAGCCCAGCGCAGATTCGAGTGCCATTCCCAGCGGAACCACGAGCCCTGGAAATGCACCACCCAGAAGAGGAAGAGTTCGATTCAATAGCAAGAGCGAGGCGAACGATACCACGAACAAAAGAATCAGCTTCCCTTTGCACGACAGGTCTCATTCGGATAACACAATTGCAACACCATCACGGGTATTGACCAGTCCATCTCACTCGAGGAGTAGCAGTCTAGGATCTGTTTTTCGCAGTGTACCAGAAAATGGCAGTGGCAGTGGCAGTGGCAATGGTCAAGGCGATGGTAACGGCAATAGCATTGGCAATGGCAATGAGGAGGGAAGCCCTTTTGCGGACCCTGTACCCCCAACTGCTCACAAGCAGATACAAAGCGTGCTGAGAAAAGGGTCGACTCTTCCTGGACTTTCGTTCCTGGCTTCCGTTGGTGCAGGTGCGGATCCGGATGCCGAGAGAGAAAAGGATTCTTCTGCCAGAGCAGCACAAGAACGCGCCCAGCGTGTTGCTTCCTCGATTGGTGTTTCCTCTGGTCCGACATCCAGGAGACCCAGCGTGGTAACCGAGGCGGATGATGAGGAGTATTTCCTTCCAAGGCGAGGGAGCAGATATCCGGTGAAATTCGATGATATCCCTCTGGTGGATTTAGATCAGAATAAGGATTCTGCGGTTGGAGACTCAGACTTAGAGGATGGTTTGTCACCCCCAATTCAACGACGGCAGTCTAGGAGTAAGAGTACTGCGGAAGCCCACAAGTTGGTGAGAGAGCATACCAGGAAGGATAAACCACTGAGCTTCTCCGTTCCTGCAGGTCCTGCCTCGGGTTTAGTCTCTGGACAGGTGACGCCTACAGAAGACCAAGCCGATGCAGAAGAATACGTTCCTCGACCAGATAAATATCGTGGCGGCATTCTTTCTTCTCTCTTAACGTTATATAATGCTCCCCAGAGCCTTGCATCCAAATCAACCCAAGGAGGTAGCAGTTCTCTTCCGGGTAGCCCATCACACACTGCCACACCGGCATCATCAGGAACGAACACACCATCGAGAGCTAAACCACCAAAATGGTATAATCACAGTCGGACTCAATCTTCAGATACTTTATCCAATCTCCTAGAGGCTTCATCTATGCTAAGCACTCCGGGTGGTGGTGTCAGACCACCAGTAAGACCGAGTCGGCCGCAACTGGGCAAAAGATCACATAGTGCCAGCCTGATAGATGCGGCTATGGGGAAGATTTCGGGACGTCCAAGATTAGAGGATGAGATTAGGATTACAGTCCATATTGCAGAAACCCTGAGTCGGCAGAAATATCTCTTAAAGCTGTGTCGAGCATTAATGTCTTACGGAGCACCAACTCATCGACTAGAGGAGTACATGAAGATGTCAGCACGAGTTCTCGAAATAGATGGCCAGTTCCTGTATATTCCAGGATGCATGATCATCTCTTTTGATGATGCTACCACTCATACTACGGAGGTTAAACTAGTGAAGTCTGTTCAAGGTGTTGATCTAGGGAAGCTAAAGGATGTGCACGAGATCTATAAGGAGGTTGTCCATGATGTCATTGGAGTCGAAGAGGCCACACAACGCTTGGATGAGATTATTGGAAAGCCGAGAAATTATAAGCCTTGGGTTCTGGTTATAATTTACGGCTTTGCCAGTGCTGCAGTTGCGCCGTTTGGTAAGTTCCAGTCGTGTAACTATTTACCTCGATTTGGCTGACCTTCTATAACTAGCATTCGAAGGAAGGCTGATCGATTTGCCAATCGCTTGGTTCCTCGGATGTTGTCTTGGATTCTTGCAGCTGATACTGGCTCCAAAATCTGAGCTTTATAGCAACGTCTTCGAGATTAGCGCTGCCGTTTTAACATCCTTCCTCGCACGTGCCTTTGGCTCCATCAACGATGGCAAAATCTTTTGCTTTTCGGCTCTGGCTCAATCATCCATTGCTCTCATCCTTCCCGGGTACATAGTTCTTTGTGGCTCCCTCGAACTTCAGTCTCGCTCTATGGTTGCAGGTAGTGTTCGCATGGTCTATGCAATCATCTACTCTCTCTTTTTAGGTTTTGGCATTACCGTTGGCACCGCTGTTTACGGAGTCCTGGACAAGAACGCCACCAACGCCACGACTTGTAAGGATCCTCTTGGACAATATTGGCGCTGGCTCTTTGTCCCCCCATTTGCGCTTTGTCTTGCAATCATCAACCAGGCCAAGTGGAAACAGACGCCTGTGATGTTATTTATCGCCTTTGTCGGCTATGTCGTCAACTTTTTCTCTACCAAGGCATTCCCATCTTCGGCTCAAATTTCCAATACTCTAGGCGCACTTGCTGTTGGCGTCCTAGGGAACTTGTACAGTCGTATGCGCCATGGTGTCGCTGCTGCTGCCCTGCTACCTGCAATATTTGTCCAGGTTCCTAGTGGACTTGCAGCCAGTGGGAGTTTGCTTAGTGGGCTTAACTCCGCTGATCAAATTACTAATAGAACCCATAACGGGACATCGGTAATCGGAGGGACCAGTTCGGTGAGTTTGAGTTGATTCTTTAGTACATGCAGGCGTTGGTGTTACTGCTACCCAAAGCATCTTAAACTATGGATCTTTGCTAACAGTGATGTGAATAGGTTACTATAGAAAGTAGTCAGGACCTTAACACTATCGTCTTTAACGTTGCATACAGCATGATTCAAGTTGCTATTGGAATAACTGTCGGATTGTTTCTGAGTGCCTTGATCATCTATCCATTTGGAAAGAGAAGGAGTGGGTTGTTCAGCTTCTAAGAGTCTTTGTGTGCATTCTGAAGAAAGAATGCCACCACTCATTGAGTGCAGTTTTAATTATTATTATTATTAATATTGATGTTGTCACGGACGATAATGAGGTGTTACTGCGTTAAAAGGCTTGGGACTTGGTTTGGGTTTAGACATGATGGTTTCATTCATTATTAGGTATTAGCATGATTATGGCGTTGAATATGAGGAACAGCATGGCGGCGGCGGCATATAAATGGATGGGTATTAATGAAGGAATGATTGAAACTGGTTTGTGACGTTCTAAAGACTGCCTTGCCTGAATGTAGCAGCCTTTTGTGAAGCTCAAACAAAAGATTATTCTTCACTGATGGGTTTTCTATTGGCCATCTTTGACGTGTTAAGTACCGATTTACATAATTATCTACTTTTGAACAAGACAGGTTTACAACAATTGAGCAGATGTAAGTTATGGGGTCGCCGCTTGGTGAGAGAAATGTTGCGGCACTAGAAGTGTAGTCTGCCAGGACTTTTTATCTCCCTTCAAAATCTTCCCTCATTTAGTTTTACCCAACCCTACTGTGAATTCTTTCAAGTTTCCATCTCCATCCACCACCAAGGCTCGTGCGTCAATTTCATCCTTTGTTAACCCCTATTTACCCCTATTTATCTACTAAGTGAAGGTAAATAGCCGAAGATTCACCGGACGCAGCACCTGGACCCCTTTTGTTGACTCCTCAGGTTGAAGGAAAGTCACCACGCTAACTTCACCGCCTTCCGCAAAGATGTGGAGCCCCAGTGGCTTCACGGAGCTCAACGACTTTGATATCAAAGATCCATTCACGTCCTCCTATCCGCCTCGACCTGCTCCTCCACACAACGATTCAACGCATAACTCCGGAATCGAAGATTGCACTGCTCAGAACGATCTTCCGGAAGACTTCGGCCAAAGTTTTCATAGGTCCAATTGGTCACGATCGAGATCATCGAGCGCATCGAGTTCCTCAAGTGTACAGACTGCCATCTATTGTCCAGCCGCGGTAATCACTGAAAAGGAGACTACTACTGGCGACGCCGGTGGCAAGGAAGAATCGAGTGGAGGTGCATCACCGACTCCGAAGACTGAGAGGATTTCGCCATTTCGACGATACCGCTCTTCTCCCCGCTTTGCTTCTCTTAGAGCTACAAAAGGTGAACTTGGGTACAAGCCTGCTGCCGCCACAATAATACCGCCAGGTACCCTACACGTTGCAAGACGTCGAGCCAATTCCGTAGCTGTTTCTCCTAATATCATAACGGGAGAGACAGCTGCCCCTGCATCCAAGACGTCTACCTCAACCGCAGGTCGTCGTCGCGCGCGCTCTAATTCGATCAGAGGTGACAACCCCGCCGCAGTTCCCATTTCCACTCAAGAGGCAGGCCTCGCAGCTCTCGTTCGGTCTATCAACGAGGCCAACTCGCGTGAAGCCGAGGCTGCTGCAAAGAAAGAGCAGATTCGCAGACGATTTAGTATTGATGCCCGTAGGAGTGGACCGGTAGGCGAGTCTGAGCGATTGGAGCTGGGATCGGATCTTACCAACGATATCCAAGCGCGTCAGGCTACTGCCAAGACCCCCCTTAGCACTTCTCCACTGCGGCCACCTCGATCTCCAGCCAAGGCTGTCGGTAAGTTGTGCAAAAAGGCTTCTTTTTTCTTTGGTTGGATGCTGATGATGAATAGGTGCTCATTCACTTGAGACAGTGGAGGAGACTCAACAGGTCGAGACCAAACAAACTACTGCCGAGCCTGATAAGTCCTCTCCTGGAAGTAGTATTTCTACTCCGGCTACTCTGTCCACTCCTACGCCTGATAAATCTGCCGACAGCCCCGCTGCTAGGTCACTCTGGACAACTCTCCAGGACCCTCCACGTGATCAAACTGATAAGAATCCTGAACGCTGGACCCTTTTGGCAGACAAGCCGCCGTTCATACCAGCGCAATCGCCTATACAGCTTACCCCTGATCCTCGTCCATCTCTAGAAGGACGGCCCATCTCTGTTAAGAATCGAGTCACTGGTGAGTTACGACGGCGGTACAGAGGGGTTCAGAGCAATTAAAGAGCTAACCAGACTTTCAGGCAATATGAGCTACCAAAATTACATAGACTCGCCGCAAAATGGTCCCGGCTCCAACCCAAGACAAGCTCCTCCTTCCCCGTCTCAAGGCATGAACCATACCAATGGCATGAACGGCATGGGTCTTAATAATGGAATGGCTGGCTTCCCAACTCCTGCTGGTCACCAGGCAGACCTTAACTTCGTTATGAATATGGTTGAAGAGCTCAGTCGCACTCTGGAGCATAATCGTCGATTGACACAGAATATTGTTGAGGGTGTTGGTCGTGTACGAGAGCGAGCTAAGGACGTCAATCTTTCTAACGAAGAAATCATCGCATCTGTTGCAGCCGAGTTGAACGGTAAGTCTTGCATCGAGTAGTGTATATAATGTTTTCCAGGCACTGATACAATAGTAGAGGGTTCCCAAAATCTTGAGAAAGAAAATGCAGAACTACGTGAAGCTCTCGAAAAGGCAGAGTATGGCAAACAGGAGAATTGGAAGCTCGTAGTCCACGCCGCGAACATACTCAGCAATGTCCTTGAACAAATGCACGAGTTCAAAGCAAAGCATGAATCCGACACACTAGCTTGGCACAAGAATTACCGCAAGCAACTGTCAGATGAACGCGAAATCAATCTAGAACTCCGCAACCAAATTAACGACATGAAGGCAGCAGCTGGACGTGCTAATGAATGGCTTCGAAAGGCTCGTCGCTGCATGGATGACGATCCTAATTATAATAAGCTTCGTGTTGAGAACATTGCGCTACGTCAGGAGAAGAGATTTTGGAAGCGTATGGCACTACCATTGATCCCCGACGATGATCCAGAATGGTCTGATGATGATGACCTTATTGATCCTGAGGAGAAGAAGAGACAAGCTGAGCTAGCGAGGGAGAAGGAGCGGAAAATTGCAGAAGGCGAGGAACTTCCTAATGCTTAGGTCGTTTTCTTCTTTTTTCCTGCATAACAGTCTGTTTCACCTTCTCTTCGTGCTGCTATGCTAAACTTGACTTTAATTTTCCTGCATGTGTTGGGTTTCGGCGTTGGAGGATTTTATATACCCAAATTATGGTATCAGATCTGACTAGTTTTGAACGTTGGCTTTCTCGCTCCTACCACTTTCGTTCTCTTAATTCTATCGGTGGAGGGCAGGGGAAATGGAATGGGAAGAATGACTTATGGAATGCTCGTAGGTATAAATAGGCATTGCTGACAAAAAGAGCTCATAGCTACGTTACTTGGCATTTAAGCTATCTGCCAGCGAAGGGCGCTGAGCAATTCAATACGATGGACTTATTATTACTTTTTCGCTATGTCTCATGCTGTGGTCGAGAAATTTTTGATATTCTGACGCCTTGATACCTCGATTCCGTTCTCCTATCCCGTTGAATTATTACCCATTACCATCAGAAACCTTTCCTCTCAATGGTCCCCTGGTTAACTAAGCCCTAGTTGATTTCATTCCCACCACTTTCTCACTTGATCTTCCTCTTCTGCTTCATCATCCATTTCACATTCCGCCTCGCAATCCTCCCAATCTTCTCTACCACCCTTACTGTCTTCACCGTCCTCATCTTCACCATCACCGTCCCCTCTTTTTCCTTCTCCACCCTCATTTCCCTCCTCCATTCCTCCGGAATCACCAGCATCATTCTCAACAATAACCCAACTGCTAAGCCTCGTCAAGCCTCGGGAAAGAAGCTGGGTATCCAGAAGCTCGTAGGTAGTTATATCGGAATCTTGGGATGTTGTAAAGGGTGTGTCAGATGATTGAATTGCTTTTCCATCTTCATCTCCTGCTTTTCCTTCTGATGATTGTCGTGGTTTCTCCAGTCGTTGATGCCGATGCTCTTTGTTCTGCTTTCCTTCTCCTTCTCCTTCTCCTTTCTCCATCTCATTATTCTTCTGGGCAAATGGACGCAAGAGTTCAAGTTCCTCCACAACCTTCATCACCTCATTATCTTTCTTTTCCCTTTCTTCGTTATGATTCTCATTACCGTCGTGACTGTTCGTCGTGATTATTCCAGACATGGTTCAGGAATCGTTCTATTTCCGTTTCCTTTCTGTATGCAAATTTTGACCTTGTTCAGGTTTGGGATATTTGGTTGAAACCGGTGATGGAAGAGCGCCGAGCATTGGGTCGGTTTGAGAGGCTGGCCCTACCTTTTTGCTCTCTCGCACATGTGCCTTTGTATATAGGAGACGACGGGGGCAAGGTGTCGTCTTGGATAAGGGGATGCGTGCATGTGCATTGTGTTGCTGTTGTACGTCTGGATTTCAACATCTAACTTACACTAGTTGCCTACCTTGTGGGCACCTGTCTATCAAGGTGAATCAAGACCCTAGAAAACGGATGAGACGGACGATTTTTTTATTGAAAACAACTAGAAAGGAAGGTTCTTTTTAGAGTTACTACTTATTTTGATAATAGGAAGATGCGATTCGCTAGGGAAGGATAAGGTATTTAGAGATAAATGATATCCATTGACTAAACGGGAAAGCACTAACTGGAAAGAACTTCACACCTCATCTCTTGACCACTTAATGGATAGGGCGAGATTATCTATACATTTATTTCACTACACTGCAAATCAATTTGGAATAAAGAATTTTGACGTGGATATCCGAAATACAGTTGCTGCAAGCTAGCAGTGAAGGAATATTACCACCCGGCTGTGTAAAATAAGACGCCCCTCCTGAGAAGCCCAAAGCTTGCGCCTACCCTGCTTCTCTCCAATGCCTAGTAAAAACAAAAACCTCCTCCTGTCTCACAACAGGGAATAGTTAGACGCCATGCAATGATGCCGAATTAAAAGAAAAANGAAACAGGTAACCAGATCCATATCTGGAGTCCATTCACAAAGTACAGAACGCACGTCAACCTCATCCAAGAGAACGCCATAAAACCTGAAACGTCATTTCGTGCAATCATAACGGGGTTGAGATGAACTAGTTGGAGAGAACTGCTGGACAGAGAAAGCATATCTCTAATCATCAGCAACGATAATCTCACCTTCCCGGTCCCTCTGATCAGCCTCAAGCTGCTCAATCAAATCATCAAGATCCTGATTCATTAGTTGATCAGTTCCAACACAATGACTGACAATCCTCCTATATTTCTCTCCCTTTTCACCAGCACCAGCCATGCTTAAGGCATTCCTGTACTGACTAACGAGATTTTGTCTGTTTATCTGCTCTTCATTCAATATTTGTGCAAGCCTCAGTCTTTCTTCCGGACTGTCATCTGCTACATAGCCATTCATCTTCGTCTCTTCTTGTTCAACAAGGCTCAAGAGCTCAATTTGTTGACGTCGCTCAATTACGCTGGTGATTTCTGCTTCAAGTGTGGCAAGCTCAGCAGCGTCGACGGCTTCGGCAGCTTCGTCTTCTTCCGTCTTGCCCAGATTTTGGGTTTGCTCTCGGATAGTGGCAAGCTCTATTTGTGTACTGTTGAGAATACGTTTAGCCTCTTTTTCGGAATTGTCCTTGTCAACAAGTTCCTCGTCAAAGGAACGAGCAAGAGCTTGGAACTTTTCAAGAACCATAGGTGTGATCTTAGATTCTACAGACATCGCTGCCTCAGAATGGTGAGCAATTGTATGATGGGATATGTCACGGGGAATGGCGTCGTAAACGGATATGTGCCGTTCTGATTGCGGAACATATGGTGAGGATGAAGCCTGATGACGCTCAAACTTTCTGTTTTCGTTTAAAACCTGAATAGCCTCTTCAGTCGTAATTCCTTCATGGTTGACAATATCTACTGAAGCACCACGACCCATAAGAGCTCTAATACACTTCCGAGCCTTCCACTTAGCGGCAATGTGAACTGCAGTGTTACCGTCGATATCCTGGGCATCTAGGAGACGTTGTATATGATCTGGCTCTAGGGTTTCTTGCATTTTGTTGAGGATGATATCAAGATAGTAGCGGGCACATTGGTGCTTTTGACGACTAGATGTCATCATGGCAGCATGATGAAGGACGGTAGCTTGACAGTAGTCAGTAGCATCAATTGTGCCAATCAGCTCGTTGACAACTGCAGGCATTGTTTGTTTGTCCATGCAGTTGGTAAACAGGACAGCGCGCATGAGCGGAGTTTCTCCTCGGATATTTTGAAAGGCTAGATTGGCCCCAAATCTCTTCAATACCTTCATTATTTCAACATCACCCATTGAAGCTGCCCAATGCATGGCAGAATGCCCATCTTGGTCAATGATCCAATCTGGCTGAAAATTGGGTGGCGGTTCCGGCTTGGGGATATTTTCGGAGTCATGAGATAGCATAAAGTAATCGAGAAGTTCATCTGCAAAGATTACATGCGCCTGCTGGGTACTGGTTTGTACTATATCTTCACGTTTACGCTTCCGATGACCAGTAGATTGCTGAGACATGTCATAGCGATCATCCTCATCAATGAAAGAGGCTGATACAACAGTTGTATCATCACGTACGCTTTCATCATCGTTAAGTTGAGAGCTGATATTATCGTAATTATCGTCTATTCGTGAAGCTGCATTTTTTGTTAAAATTTTCTTTATGAGCAAGGGCGTAAAGCGTTAGAGCATGACATACCATTTGTCCATTTTGGAACAGCAGGCTTTTTAGGCGCCTTTGGTTTGTTGGTAGTATGCTTTGGTGCAGGTGGTGGGCTTAGATTGCCGGGCGTGAACTCAAAGATAGTCCTCAGTTTTTCGAACACACCATTCCGTTGTGCAAGTGCTTGACCCTGTTCCAAAGGAATCCAGGTGCCTTACAAATGTTAGAATCCGTCTAGCAGCACAATTGATCAAAGATCTACCTTGGTATTTGCCATATCCACCTTGGACTTTCTCATGCATTTCCTTCTGAACTTCTCGCTCTAGAATTCGGGTTCTCGCAGGCTTATCGTATCCAGCAGCTTTCAGGATATGTGTCGCATTGATCCAATCATCATGGCGACGACGCATAACTGCATATCCAATTAGAAGGTGCAATTCTCAATCAGAAGATCATATAAACTGAGATATACCATGCTCTTTCAGACCCTCGCCAAACTGGAATTCATATACGGGAATCTGTGCAATCATCAGCTACAACCCCGGGAAAGAGGCATATATCATAGAAACCGACATTACTATAGGTAGCGGTGTAAACACCGGGGGCTGTAGGCTTGACCATCTTGTCTTCTCAGATCAAGTCAAGTCCCAAGGCCTCGGTTTGCAAGGCGGCTATAGCCGCGGATAACACCGATGAGGTGATTGAAGAAAGTTGGAAAATAGCACGGTTTAATGCATCAATGTAATGAATTACCCAATACAAGTAGATGTATTGGTTAAGCAAAATTTTGAATGTTGAACTGCGAAAGTTACGATGTGGTAAGGTTGAGGAAGACGCGCGAGCGACGCGAAACGTGTAAGACGCGCTTTGAAAATCAATTTAAGAGTGGCGCCTCAGGCAGTTAGAAACAACCCGGTTCTAGGTTCTAGGTTCACTTTTGAGGTTCTTACTCGTGAGGGTAGAGAAATATTTAGATATGTGATAAATATAAGAGTGTGTTGCGGATTAAATTGCAAAACCATATTCATAAGAATGAATGGTTAAATGCTGACCTATGATGCTAAGAAAGACCCGTTTACCCCAGTTTAATGGAAATATAATGAGAGATCCTTCGGATGAGGACTGGGATCTCATGAGACGTCCTGTAAATGCCCAAACCCATACGCCAGATCTTACAATTTAAAATAGCCCCCAATACCCCTGAGGGTTAGTTACCAATGTAGGCCCAAATACAACATACAACCGGGACTGAGCATGGCACGCCATGCCTAGTCATCCCCTTTATCACTATCCGAGTCCACCAAGTCTATTTGCTTTTTGATTCTCTCCTGCATCATCTCTCTGTAAGTACTCCAAGACAATAGTAAAAATGCTGCAATAATAAGTAAGCCACCCAGAATAGCTGCAGGATTCAAAGGAACTCCGGTCCAGGCCCAATCTACTATCGCAACGAGGAAGATTGTTAGAAGTGCAGCAACGCTGCTGAGGACTGGACTTGTCAGACTGATGAGGACGAGGAAGCTGCCAGAGAAGACGGCGTTTGAGATAACGGAGATGCAGAGGAGGTAAGCCGCTTCTCCGCGCGGAAGCTCGAATTTCTCGATGCCCAGAACGTGAAGAATCGGGAGAGGAATCCAGAGTACCAAAAGCGTGAATGACCCTATTAAGGATCCGAACGTATTGGCGAATATCATTCCTCGTCCCGGACTCGTTCCTTCTGGTGGACATGCAAGTCTCTTATATAGCACCTCGTAGAACCCGTAAAGCACACTGCCAACCCCAATAATTAAATTCCCGAGCACGCGATTGCTTGCTTCTTCCTCTTCGCCCGTTGGGCCTCCACCAACGGAGCCACCTGACTTTCCTCCATGTTTCGTGGGGGTAGCATCTCCGTATGCAACAATTAAAACACCTATGATGGCTACCACAACTGCCAAAGATTTATCTAATCGAAGCTTCTCTTTCAAGATAGGAACACTGAATGCATATGCGAAGAAAGCAGAGCAGTTATAAATAGCAGTAAGATCCGACGGCGACGTCATGTTGACTGCAACGTACCATGATCCGCCAGCAACAGTGAGAGCACAAGTGACGAATGCCGTCATTCGAAGCATGTACGGTACTGGAGATTGCTGTAATCGTGGAACAACCAACTCTTGTGTTTCCACCATCTGTGCTGTTGTTCGGACAAGGTAAACGTGTCTTCTCCAGAATGTCTCCCAAGGCATATTCCATTTCTGTAGCCGAAGGATCAGGAGTTGGAAAGGCCACAGTAACGACCATGATCCATGAGTAAGATATCTGGAGCTGTCAGCTGCGATAAGGGGAGTTGAAAGGCCATTACACTTACAGCATACAATATGCCTTATCCCACTTTAGCTCATGTTGAATATAGACCGCCGTCTCGGTTTGGATGACGAAACTAATCAAACTAAGAGTCAAAAAGAAGGCAGCGTATGTGTATTTTTTCCTCGTGGCTAGCTTTGCCTGCGTATCCGGGCTCCGGCTGCGCAGAGTTGACCGTCTTGTAGACAAATCTGATCGCCCAGGGTTGGCAATGGAGGAATTGTATCCCGTCCTTCCTCTTTCGTAATCTTCGTCACTATCCCGGGCCTTGGGTAGAAGTGGTTGGTGAGAGCGGCCGTCCTGAGGCCGATGCAAAGGTGGTCGATTGCCCATGTCGTTGTCGTTGTCCGAGTCCTCGTCCGAATCTGCGTTGGGACCTACGAGAGTGTCGTCGTGGAGGTGTCGTGCCCTGGTTGTATTGCTGGGGCTGATGGACTTCGGTAAGCCTTGCGTCGGTGGTGGATCGAAGGCTACAGCGGGCGCAGTGCTGGATGTTCTGGAGGACGACCGTGATGGTGTTGAGGAAGCATTTATTATCGAACGTGATCCGGGTGCGTCGATCAATCCTTCTTCGTGACCCCTTTGAGACATTCAAGCGATTAGCTGGGGGAATGGGAGCCGTCCTGATAATAACGAGTAAGGCTGTGTGGTTTGCTGGGCGCCCTCTACAGAATGTGCAGATGTGGAGCGCAGGCGATGGATTCCCGCGCATTTGGCCCTGAAACATCGTCATCTGCCTAACTGCAACTGGCCGCCCCCATTATTTCGGGCCCCTGGTGCAAATCAATCACGTGAGGTGCTACCAAAACCTGCAAAACTCGTTTTTTTATGTTACATTTGAACTGAGGAAAACGTGGGAAGCATCAAGAAGTAATACGGACAGCAGTAGCCTCACTGCCACAACTGCGTCTTTCAAAGGCTCGGGTGCTGTGTTAGGAAGAATACGACTGCTGCTATCCGTATTGAGCAATGAAATCCTTTTTTAACCCCAATTAACTTATTGCTTTGTTGAATGGAAAATACTTCGCCCAAAGATTTGCCATGTGGCGTTTTTAAAGTTCCCTTCTATGGTACCGTAGCACTTTGCCAGTACAGCAACCCCTCCAATAGTACCAATAGTGGGGTTCCTTGCGCGGGATTGATAAAGATGTCGTCACTACGTTCATTGACTGCGTGATTCTTGAAGGCCATCTTCAACTCTGTCTAGCCATTTAATCTTCTAGATCTCCTTGATTTTAGATCAAGAAAGGAATCACGAGCTACTACAACAATGCCTCTCGTAATCCCTGGCAAGCCAAGAATTATCTTGGGTCTAATGACCTTTGGGCCCGACCCCGAAAGCGGCGCCCGTATCACGTCCTTGGACGAATACAACAAGATCCTCGATAAATTCCAAGCCGAAGGTTACAATGAAGTAGACACCGCCCGTATTTATGTTGGTGGCAAGCAGGAGGCGTTTACGAGGGATGCAAAATGGAAGGATAGGGGACTGACCATAGCTACCAAGTTGTTTTCACGGGACCCAGGAACACACAAGCCAGAGGCTGTTGTCGCGGGGTTGGAGACGAGCTTGAAGGAATTGGGAACTGACTGTGTGGATATCTTTTATTTACACGCTCCTGTAAGTTTCCCCGTGCTGTGCTTGCAAACCTCAAGGTCGAAGACTAATGCATTGATTGATGTATAGGATCGTTCAGTACCTTTCGCAGAGACGCTTGAAGCTGTAGATAAACTACACAAGCAGTAAGTTGAGTCTAGATTTCTCAAGAAAATAAGAATAATCCAACTGTACCTCCTTGCAGAGGCAAATTTGTCCAGTTCGGTCTTTCCAACTTCACAGCCTTTGAAGTTGCCGAGATAGTGATGACCTGCAAGTACAACAACTGGGTACGCCCCACGATCTACCAAGCAATGTACAACTGCATAACACGCTCTATCGAATCCGAACTCATCCCGGCCTGTCGTCGCTACGGTCTTGATATAGTCATCTACAACCCTATCGCAGGTGGTCTCTTCAGCGGAAAGTACAAGACCGTTGATGTGCCTCCTGAAGGACGATTCAGTGATACCACGAAAACAGGGTCAATGTACCGGAAGAGATATTTCAAGGACACCACATTCGAGGCCTTAAGCGTTATTGAGCCGGTCGTGCAGAAGCATGGATTGACACTGATTGAAACGGCGCTGAGATGGGTCCATCACCACAGTGCCTTGAAGATCGATGATGGAAATGATGGCATCATCATCGGTGTTAGCAACTACCAGCAACTAGAGGGCAATTTGAAGGACCTTGAGAAGGGACCATTACCTGAGGAGGTGTTGCAAACTCTAGATAAGGCTTGGCTACTTGCTAAAGCTAAGACACCGGACTACTGGCATAAGGAGTTGAAATACACTTACGATACTAGGAAGGCACTATTTGGTCTCTAAGCTTTGCCGCCAACTCCAGTTTTGGGCAGAAATAGACCGGTTCTCACAGGTGGCCGTCTGAGAAATTTACCGCATGAAAGAAACAGTCATTAAGAACAGATATATAAATGATCTTATGATACCAACCCAAGATACTCGAATAAAAAGATTCCAAACATGCTATATTCCAATTTTTTTTTTGTCGAACAGGGATATCATGTTGAATGAATAGAGAATCACCTTTGGATCTTACATTACACACTTATGCCGCATCTATACCCAAGTTCCACTTAACACCTCAAGCTTCCGATCAAGTAATACATAGAATTTATGGTTCCCCTGGCCCAATCTTATCAGCTAACTGCCTCCACCAGCTTCAACCTTTTAATCATAGCGTCGTGGTCCATATTATTACCATCACTATGGCTGGCAAATCTACACTGCGGGCTATCACTTAACCTCTTCAAGTTCTCCTTTCTTGTCTTTCCATATCCGCTAGGGATAATCTCCGCCTCCTTAAATATCCTATCCTTCATTTCATCCATATTCCCCAACGGAGGAAATTTACCAGTAACGAGACCTATAATCACATCCGTCAAGATCTGGGAAGAATTTACCTTTGAAAAGAAGTCAAGGGAGTTAGGTGAATATATTACGACTAGAATATTAAAGGGGGGAGTTGGAGGGGGGGAGAACAATAATAAACTAGCTAGAATATTTAGCCTCTGTGTGATATCCTAGATCTAGTTGCTCTTTGGCAATTTCATTGACGGACTCGTCTTTTACAGTTGTGAGCTCTTCTTGAGTCTTGGTCTTGTCTTTCTTGTCAGGTGCGTGCTTGACGTCCAGTAGTTTCTGAGAACGTAGCAAAAATCCTAGGTTTAAGCAAATATATATATATGGGAAGTAATCTTTCAGGTGGATTGCCGACTGCTTACTACGCTTTGCTCCATGCCAGCACGATCCATTTTTAAGATGTTGGATTGTAAGATAAGAGGATAAGTTCAGGAACCGCCAAAATTGGGGTGGAAAGCCCCCGCTTCACCAGATTCTTCGGCTGGTGGTAGAGACAACTGCCGAATGATCCTCTCCACTCCCCGCAGCCTCAAGCTAGGCTGACTAGTTTGGTGTGCTGAATTATAGACTTATAGCTGTCATGAATGTGTCTCCATCCGAACAGGGGAACTGTTGCACCTGGCTGGGCCTTACCTTCATCATAGCTCTGCCGCTTTACGCCATTAGCCTCATGAGGGCCATTGGCACTGATGAGCTCGGCTTCATACCTATACCTAAGGCACTGCATTGGTAGAGAACCTGGTCGTGTGGAGTGAGGTTTCAGACGTCGAGTAAGTCGTTCGACTCAGAGCTTTTTTCGTACAATATAGAGTCTGCGAATTCAAGATAGTAGTTGGATCTTGATGCTAATCAGGGTAGCAGCATTACTCGTACTCAAACGGGTGGCTCTTGTCTACTTGTCAATTACGACTACCTGGAAACGTGACGTCTTTCGAACTGGATATACTGAGCTATCTAGAGTAATTCCAACAAGCCCAGTTCCTCGCATTCTTATCTGAGTTGCCACGATTTTACGATTAAGTACCTCTAATATGTAATATGAATTTTATAAGATCCGAAATGGCAACATCAACTCGGCATCCCATATCAATCCAAGACTTACCGGATGAGATCCTAGCTGATATCTTCACCTACCTCGATTCTCCTCCCCCATCACCACCAAGACTCTACAAAGAGCCCAATTTCGAAGTTACTGATTCAACTTCCACAAGTCTGAAGGACATATCTCGCGTCTCATCCCGTTGGCGGCAGATAGCTTTACCTCTCCTTTTCAGACATGCTCGACTTAAAGTCTGGGGGAACAAAATATCTCTTTTGCGGAGATCGACTATACATGAGTGGTTCTCGCCTCTCAGCGACTTCTTGACCAAAAAGTCACTAGGGCCTGTTGTCCTAAGCTTCACGCTCTGTGTAGAGAGTGATAGATCCTTACCAACAGCCCAGGAACGTCATTCTATGATTGAATTCTCCAATTTCTGGGAATTTTTCTTTAAGATACTAGATCCAATTGATATTCTGATTGTTGCACCCGTCAGAGTCGTTGGAATAATTAGTGGTTGCCATGTTTCGATGCAAGATGCATTTTTCCTGGACTGCCCATACCATTACCTTCTGCTTCAACGAGAGATTTCTGATCCTCACTCCTCAATTCATAACGTATCACCAGTGCTTAATGCCTCTGACACGCAATCCGGTCCAAGTCACGATCCTTCTACGAGCCAAACTTCTAGCATCATTCATCATCTAGACAATCATACGACCACAAAGTCCACTTCCACAATCTTCACTATACGACCTTGGACTAAACTTCTTCTTAATGAAGGCTCTTTCATTAAAGCCTACAGCATGGACTCGTACTGGATGCGAGAACCACCTTCAGTATACTCAACCAATTAAATTTACCCAGCCAACCTGCTAACATATCATAGATCCTCGACCACCTCCTTGGTGGCGCTGCTCACAACTACCCTGCCATCATCCCTGATTCTATCCATACTCTGTCTTATATTGGAATATTTCCAATTGCTTCTCACTTCGCCATCATAACCCGTAACTTACCTATGATTGACCGTCTTTATGTACAACTCGTTCCCCGCTCCGATATCCTCGAAAATCCATCCAAAATGGTCAACGTCGACTCTGAGGACCTTTGGATGGAGCGAAATACCTGCTACGCATTACTCATGCGAGAAATGTTCAATGTACCCCCTACAGATAATTATAAACATTTAAAAGAATTCGAATCGGGCGATGCCGCGGATAGGGACTCTTGGCATATGGCGGTTGAGTATGTAAAAAGAGACGGGAATGGGTGGAAGGTTGCAGGCGACGGGGTTTTTGTTAAGAACCCCCAAGACATCAAAAGGAATCAGGAGAAGGACGACCCAGATGACTCTCTATTGTTAGTTAAATTAAACCTACTTTGAGGTTTTCTTCAAGAAAGGGGCTGACGAGAGCAGTGAAGGCTCATTGGTTAG
The DNA here is from genome assembly GCA_002812745.2 of Scytalidium lignicola. Lineage (NCBI taxonomy): Eukaryota > Fungi > Ascomycota > Leotiomycetes > Scytalidium > Scytalidium lignicola. The sequence goes on from NCSJ02000037.1 coordinate 120,495, forward strand.
ATGGGCTTGGAATGGTACAGCTGAGCTCCCAGTTTCATCGTACCCTTTATATGATCACCCGCTCGGACCACTAACTTAGAAATACCTAAAATAGTTGGGATACAAAGGTAGCTATCCGACAAAACTATTAATGAAGGAGGGGAGGAAATGTTCATAGCTTATAATTGCGTGATATGTCTTTTATCAAGATATTCTGGATATTTCTTTATGTCTAGAAAGCTGTATCTGCATTGAGATGTATATATATATTTAGACATCCACGGAAATACTAGTGTGTCCATGTCTCTCTCTTGCCCCTCGGCATAGCTCCATGCTCCCCACTATATTGCCAGCTGCTACCGCTCTGGTCTGCTGTAAATAAACTAGCTCAATATTGCTATTTCCCCGTCCAACTTTACCGCAGTCCGAGACTTATGATCTACTTTGTCATGTAGTCACGATGTCTAAAAAGGCGCCAAAGGGGGAGTATATTGAAACCGTAAGTCCTGGTCTCCCAAGACCCAAGCAGATTTCTTGTTTACCCCCTCAACTTTCTTACTTTTAAACCACGAAATATAGCCCCAAACACAATCTAGAATCAAGGCTTCTAGCTAATCCACCTCCCCAGGAAACCGGCAACAAGGTCTCTCGACGTTCGCAGATTATTGGGTCAACAAACATTATTCTTGGAGGCAAGACCGTCATCCAAGCAGAAGTGATAATCCGCGGTGATTTAATTCGAACACTCGGTCAGACACCTTCTACTTCTTCCTCTGACGGGAAAAGTACGTCTGGGAATCCTGTTGCCGTGGCTATTGGGCGTTATTGTTTCTTTAGTCGAGGATGTGAACTGAGGCCTCCAGCGAAGGTATATAAGGGGTACGTGTTTTAAGTCTTGTTGGGTTCTGGTTCCCCCTTTGCCATCCTTAGGCTCTCTGCGGCCGTTGCTCTTTTCACTCCCTAAAGGCTAGTTTGGCTCTGTCGTTAAATAATTCTAAATGGAACAACCGCAGATCTTACTCCCACTTCCCTCTTAAAATCGGAGACCACGTCTTTGTCGGTTCCGGCAGCATCATAGAAGCAGCACTGATAGGTAGTCATGTCTACATTGGGTCGAATTGTGTGATTGGGAAATTCAGCCTCATTAAAGATTTTGTGCGGATTTTGGACGGAACGGTTGTACCGCCTAATATGGTTATCCCGGCTTTCTCCATTGTCGCTGGTGTTCCAGGCAGAGTCGTTGGCGAGATCTTGGAAGGCGAGGTGGAAGGATTTGATTTAAGGGAGGTTTATCGGAGTGTTGGGAATGCACCTTTGGCAAGTTGATTAATTGTAAATGAGAAGATACCCTTTTTGACTTTGAGATAGTGAGAAGAACTTGGGATGTTGGGATGAAAATATGGCAAGCCAGTGAAATGAGGTGGCAGTTGCATCCCCAAGGGTTGGCTTCTCTAAACCAGCTTCTTTTTGACCAAGTACAGTCTAGTTATAGGAAGCGGTTTGGTGCTCTCCGCCCTGAGATAGCAACGTGAAGACGTTTGCCTACGATGGAAAGAAGCTTGGCGGAAGACCTATAGCCTCAGAAAAAAGTTATAGTTCAAGAGCCTGGAAGTTAAGATTTATAGAGGACATGGAGGTTAAGGTATCTATAGACAAAACCCGCAAATTATCCAAGGAATGAGCAAATTTTTATAAAATTCATGTGCCAGATGCAGTTTCATTTTTGTTTTATGCCGTCGTTACTATATGGGCAACATTAGGCCAAGGGTAATTTTGAATTAGACCCTAGAGCCGCCCCTTTTGAATTTTGGGAGTTTGTCTTCATAATTTCTCCTTACCGTCCTCCTTCCCTTGGAGATCACAAAATGCCTTGAAAGTAGTAAAATCCTCACTCTCACTCTCTAGGACAAGTTCAGCTGTTGCGCCTACAAAATATACATAACCCGGCTTGACCTCCTCGACCTTCGGGCCTACACTGATCTTTCCACTTCCAGTAGTGCAAATAAGGATGCTCGGCCCAGCAATTTGCTCAAATGTAGCCTTCGCCCCCTTGTTTTTAAGATCCGTCTTAACAACGCTAAACTCCTCTATAGGAGGGTCATATAACGTTGTAGATGATCCCGAGGAATAAGCCTCTCGGTTGAGCGTCACATAGGGATAATCAATGGGATCCATCTTTTGCTCCTCAATTGGCGCATACGAATATGTCAACATTTCCGTCAACGTATCTACATCCTTGAACTTTGGAGTAAATCCCGCTCGTACAACGTTGTCAGAGGCGGCCATGCACTCTATTATGTCGCCGCTCAGATAAGCATGGATATCATCTGCCTTGAGGAACATGGCTTCGCCAACTTCAAGCTTGACGTAGTTCAGGAAGAACAATACAAATAGTCCGATATCATCTGGGAATTGACTTTCTAATCTGATAACGAGGTCTGCGAGCTCCTTTCCACTGTTTGAAGGCCCTCCACCGCCAGCGAAAGAATCTCGATCCTTTTGTGCAAGCTCCAATAGCTCTTTACTTGCTTGCGCAATGTCTTCCTTTTTAGATTTCATTAATGATCCGAAGGCGGTTTGCAATGCTCTCTTATTATTTGCCTCATCTTCTGGTTTATCTGATGTTTCGTGCCCCTTTATAGCTGACTGGTATGCCTCTACCTCCGAATTGCCAACAAGCTTTCGAAGGGGTGGTACTGTTGACAAGAAATGTGCTATTTCAGCCAGGGGTCTAAATCCACAAAGACCGTCAAATGGTGTAATTGCAATCGTCATCTCAGGTTTGTGATTGTCGTCTGGGTAATTTTTGCTGTCCCTCTTGTGTAGTTGCTCTGCGAGCTTCTTGTTTGGATGAGCTTGAATACTCAGAGCTTTGCCTATGGAAAGGACTTTGAAGAGGAAAGGAAGCTTGTTGCCAAATCTTTCGGCAACATCTTTGGAAAGCAAGGCTTGGTTGGTTTGAACAAGGTCAAGGAGTGTCCGCTTGGTGGCCACATCTTTGGAAGGGTTGGACGGATGAGTGCCCATCCATAGCTATTCAGTGTTAAACTCGTGCCTGAATAACAGATATAGAAATATATGTACCTCTGCATATGGTTTGTCTGTTTGAATAGAGAAATCATCTGCTGGGGTAGCTGCTGCGAATTTGGCTGCCGCTGAGTCGCTCCCCACCTTCCCCCAATCATAGCTATTTACTCCACATTGAAGTCGGATTAATGGAATCTGCATGATAGCTGGGTTGGTTGAGCAATTGAAAACACTGAGGGAGCTCTAATATTGTGTGAAAATGTAAAGTTTTTTTTAGCTATTAGAGCTTGGGTGAAAGAAGTTTTTACATATATCGGTGTATGCGCATTTGGCAGCTCCCTACATCATCACCCCGCCAGAGGTTTGGCGCCAATCATGATTGGGTCTGTGCGCACGACGACGTAAGGCTGAACTTCCGCCGTTATTCATCCCCACAAAGCCTATCACTGCTTTATAAGGCTACCAGCAACCGTGTTGCTCTTGTTGCTCATTGCTACCTGTGTGAGTTGATGGCTTATGAAATGAGGCCTATATGACCTTTGTCTTGCAGTTGCCTACCTCAATGGTACGTTATCGCGTGTTACCGCTAACCTGCTATCCCAGGACCATACAAGCCGCCATTTGCAGCCTCACAGAGCATTGGATTTAGCCAACAACAGCGAAAGCAGACCACAACTGTTAGATGGTACTGAATCCAATCCATTATTGAAAGAATATTTGTCAATGTCATCCCAGAGAAGCCGTGCACCACGTGGTGGAGCCCGTCCTGGAGGACATGATTCCGGAGAAGAAGCAGCACTATGGGCGCGAATACAGGACGACCTTCAGAAGACGGCCAAGCTTGAGGTTAGGGCTAGGGAAGTTGGTCAGCAAATAATAGATATGGAACTCGGCTTCAAAGCGAAGGAGCCCGATAGTACGTGACGCATTCGAAGACCGTGCCGTACTAATCTAACATCCAGCAGAGCCGTCGGTCCAGGAGATAGACGGTTTAAGTGCCCTTTACAGGGAAAACGTACGAATATCAGAAACCCTGAATTCGTTATTGAAAGGGGATGACAGTCCGATGCAGAAATTGCAACTACTTAACGCCTTGGTGAAACACAACGAAGAATCACTTGAGGCATCTACAGGCCGTGGAACTAGTTCTCGTGAATCGCGAAGTAACGGTATGGAACTGGATGGGCCGGCAGACTCCCCAGTTCCCTCACCTGCGGAGCATAAGCCTATTCGAAAACTAGGCTCAGGAAGGACTAGCAGCCTCCCGCCAAAGGACAAGGACGGAACGGTTAAGCAGGAGCAATCTGATCATAGCGAGACACCTACCGGCAAAACAAAGGTCTCTTTTGCTCTAGGAGCTGAGGTAGCTTTTAAGCCCAAGATACAAGGTCAGACTGAGGAGCACGATTGGATTCAAGGCATAGTGGTCAAGGTTATTGGGGAGGGGAAAAGCCGACGGTATGATGTTCAAGATCCATACCCGGATGAACTCACCAAGAAGCCGGGGCAGACTTACCGATCATCGGCATCCTCCATGGTACCAATTCCACCAGTTGGGGCCCCTTTACCAGACTATGAGGTAGGCAAGCATGTTCTCGCGCTATACCCGGAGACCACAACTTTCTATCGGGCAGAGGTTAAGGCAATGAAGGGCGATAAAGTGGAGCTGTTGTTTGAGGACGAGGAAATGGGCAAGATCCAGCAACAGGATCGACGTTTTGTTCTTGATTACAAGGGATAAAAGGGCGATTGAAATATGCATTTATTAGTGTCTGGTTTGGTCAAAAGAGCATTGGGCATTCGAACTCGGCGTTATGGTGCTGAGGGGTTTACGGTGTTAGTGTGCGGGATACCCCAAAGATTGAGGGCTGTCTAGATGGCGGGGAATTATTTCTCGACCTATGGCAGGACGTTTAAATTATTTATTGGCAGGTTTTTGATCTACATATTTGTATCAATTGTATAAATTTACATAAGCAATATCTATGTTGTTGTACATGTATATATGCATACTGGTATGTTCGTTTCGTGATTCATGGAATATAGCTCCAAGTATCTTAGCAGATATCTTCATCAACCAATAAGCTTCTATACTAGAAATTAAGGTTAATACTGACGTGGTTAGGCATTGACAGGCCAATCCTTGGAAGTGGGTGAATAAATAAAGTCGAAAGATGGCAAAATCACTTATTTTTAATCATTATCAAGACCTATTTCTGGAGTTATATTTACCAAGTGCTTTCCTGCTGCTATCTCTCTACATGCTTGGTCCGTTTGCCACTCAATCTTGATAAGGGGCTCAAGGGGCTCGGGGAAGGAAACTTTAAGCGAAAATTACCCCTTTTAGGCCTGATTCCTCAGGCAATGACAAAACGCGCCCCTAATTGAAACATTCACGTCTGATCGGCCAGACTTAGAAAGAAATTACAATTGCAGCAAACCCATCTTTCCCTCGCATACGTCCCAATTGTGGTCCATTCGACCCGTATACCCTAACGGGGTCTCTTTCTCGATAATCGAACTCTCCCTCTTTACGATTCAAGAATTCATCGCTGATTTCTCGTACCCGAACCCCTCGATTATTCTTGCACGCGAGCAACCACGAAAGCTCCTTGTTTCAGCCTTACCAAATTGCCCTGTTCATTGCACGATCAGGTGTCCGCATTATCATTGAGGCTACTGAAAGAGTCCTCTGACTTCATCCTCCCTTTATCTACATAGAGCAATAGTAGCAGATTGACAAGACGGGAAGAAACTCGAGCACCCCTTTTCGCCCTCTCTCGCTCCTCATCATCACCTACCTCACAACCTTCGCGAGACCCACGATATACCACTAGATCCCTCCATAACGCACAAACCGTCAAGATGGGTGGTCAACTCTCTAAAATGATGGGCAAGATCTTCGGATCTAAGGAAATGCGCTTGTTGATGCTGGGTCTCGACGCGGCTGGCAAGACAACGATCCTCTACAAATTGAAGCTCAATCAAGATGTCACGACAATTCCTACTGTAGGATTCAACGTCGAGACTGTCACATACAAGAATGTCAAGTTCAATGTGTGGGATGTAGGAGGACAAGATAAGATCCGTCCACTGTGGAGACATTACTTCTCTGGTAAGTTATTTGCTCTGCGAGTTTTTGTACTTGTTCAGTCCTCTAGGTTCATGTGTTCTAGCTTGATTAGAAATTTGAAAGAAGTCTTTATGCTAATGTTTTGTCCGTCTGCTTGGGAATATAGGCACCCAAGGTCTCATTTTCGTTATTGATTCCAACGACCGAGCGCGTATAGGCGAAGCTCAAACGGAATTACATCGCATCATCAATGACCGAGAAATGCAAGACTCGCTCTTGCTCGTGTTTGCCAATAAGCAGGATATTGCCGGAGGTGAGCTCCCTTCAAAGTAGGAACGACGTGGAGAAGAGGAATGTAGCTAATGTGTCTCTAAACAAATAGCAATGAAACCTCAAGAAGTAACAGAAGCCTTGAAACTGAACCAGTTAAAAGACAAAGTGTGGTTCGTGGTACCAAGTTGTGCTACAACCGGTGAAGGGTTACTGGAAGGACTGGTAAGTGGTTTCTATCATCTACCCATGCAAATAACATGTATACAAAGTCGACATCGACTAACCACAATATCTATACAGGCATGGCTATCAAACAATGTCAAGTCACCTCCAGTGCCAGCAAAGAAATAAAAGCAAAAAAACAAAAAAAGAATTGGGAAAAGCGGAAAAAATAATGAAAGAAGGGGGTAACATAGATTGAAATAAATACCATATTCTCTAGTTTTCTTTTCTTTTAAAAAAAGGAAGAAGAAGAAAAGGGAAAGAAATAAGAGAGAGGAAAAAGAAACCTTTGCGTTTTTTGTTTTGCCCCGTTTTTGTTGTTTTTGTTGGTGTGTCGCTTTGGCCAAACCCCCGTCATGAATCTCAGCGCATTTTTTCAATTTTTCCTTGTCCGTCCTCTCCGAGCTTACTTCGGGCGAGCGATACCATGTCCCTTTTCTGTCTCTCTATCATGGCTCTTGTTTTGGTTTTTTCATACCCTGTGTTTTGTCTGCTGTTTATTCTACGGCCTCTGTAATACTACATTACTTAGAATACCGTGCTTTTTTNGCTTTTATTTCCCTCATAAGCTTCTATAATTTTTATCTTATACCACTTGTAATAATAGGTTTTTTTTATTTATTTTACGTTGGGAATGGGGGAGATGAGAAGGGGAGTAGGGAGAAGGGAGGTGGTGTTTATTGGTGGTAGTGATCGATCGATCGATCGATTGGTTGGAATGAAACAATGATTATGACAAGAAACTTAATCTCTTTAATTTTTGCGTCTATCACCAGATTCTGTCTATTAATAGTAAATTCATAATCTAATCTCGTCTACTCTAGGCCGCTCTTTTCGTGCTTGTAGGTACAATTACATTCGACTATGTACAGATTCGCAGGTAGTGAAAAGGCCACCCGTTCGTAATCTATGGTACAGCACATCATTCAGCATTCTCTCATGTCTCTCCATGTATTAGGCATTCCATTTCTCAGGACTGTCATGAGAGACATCGCTGTTTTCTCTTAGGAAAACATCGCCTTCAGTTCCGTACCATCAGGCACAGTGTACGGCCATATACCACTCTTGACATACTGGGCGTGTACGCTTTAGAATGTAGTGGGCAGGACTGGACTTTTGAGGTCAGCTGGATCCTACCTGATCCATATTTATCATAGCAGTATCCAGCCACTACGATAATCCCAGGCTAATATGCTTCTCAAAAGCCATGCAATTTGACCACAGGGAGGATTCGTAAAAAGTTTTGCTTGAGTCCATCTGAACCCAGTTCCTTCACTCCTTAATCCTCTTTGCTGGCCTCATAAGCGTATCATCCGGCAGGCCACTCCTCTTAGTCCCAGGCAAACTGCTTGTCCGGATATCATTATCATCTTGGCTGACTCTGCGTGGAGGATACTCCATCTTCATGCCCTCGAAGCAATTTGCGCTGACCTTGTCCCCTGTAGAGAAGAAAGGGTGTTGAAGTGCCTGCTCGGCAGTGAGACGTTTCTCTGGATCATATTCTAACAGCCCAGCGAGTAGCTTATACCCTTCCGCACCTAGCGACGCGTTGGAACTTGGGTTTGAAGTAGTACTGTGGGAGTTTATGGTCGAGTAGTACCACTTCTCCAGAGACGAGTTCCCTGCTTTTCCATGGGCCGAGGCAGAAAGCATGGACAGCTGCGAATATTCAGGCATCGAGACCAAATGCGGCCATTTATCCTTCGTAGGCAAACCCATAATGTCCACAATCTTCTGCATCTGATTTCTCTGGAAGGGTACCGTCTTCTTGGAATCTATCTTGGCCTCCTCACCTTTGAATATCGGCCGTAACGAGAGCAACTCGGCAAAGATGCATCCAACAGCCCACATATCTATTGCAGGTGTATAGTGTCGACTGCCGAGTAGCAATTCGGGAGCACGGTACCAGATCGTGACGACGACCTTGTCACCACTGAACAGGCTGTTCAATGGTTTGTAGAACAGCCTTGCAAGACCCAGATCCCCAATCTTGACCTCGCCACTCGACGTCACCATGATATTTGCTGGCTTGAGATCCCTATGAAGCACCCAGTTGGCATGGAGATATTGACACCCATTCAGCAGCTGAAACATTATGGACTTGACCGTCGGAGCGGGGATGGGGTGGCGGGTTGGTTGAGTGTGGTGATGGATGATCTGCAGCAGGTCATGCTCAGCGTATTCGAAGACCATGAAAATACATTTGTCTTCGAGGATGATCTCTTTGAGTCGGATGACGTTTGCATGGTCTAGCTCAGAACAGAGAGCCATTTCGCGGACGGCAGATTGGGAGATGCCCGTATACTGGATTTGTTCGCCTTCCTTGTCTGGAGATTCCGCGAGATTTAGCGTTGGACTTTGGACGAGATGATGCATGATAAGATGGGGATTATAGAGGCTATTTACCCGGCTTGAACTTCTTGATGGCAAACTCGCCAGTTTGACCATGTCTACCCAGAGCCTTGTAGACTCGGCCATACGTCCCACTGCTGATGAACCCAATGACTTTGTATCGGTCGACAACTCGCACCTTGCTCTGATAGACGGCTGGGCCGATGCCTCGATCAGCGGGATCTGTGTTGGAGAATGCATTAGCTCGGGAGCTCGGAGGACGATGCAACTGATGAGACCGACTGAAGGCATGAAGTCCGCGGGAAAACATCTCTGCCGGGCACCACGTCTGGTCCTGCGTGGTCGGACCTGAGATACCTCGAGTAGTGACGACCCCGCCGAAGCAGACGAGAGACGGGTATCAGATGTAGGTCCAACCTAACGAGGGAGAGCTAACTAAGTTCTCAGGCCATGACAAAGATTGTGGGTAGGAAGCGACGATCTCGAATTATTAACGATAGGCGTAGCAGGAAGACCGAACAACCGAATAGACGAAAGCAAGCCAGCAAGCAAACCAACCAACAGCAGAGAGATCAATCAAACAAAGCAAGCAAACATGCAATAAGATATAGGAGAAGAAGAAGGAAAAAAGAAGACCGGAAGAGCAAACAGGTGCACACACAAAGAAAAGTATGCGGGGCGAAGAAGGATAATGCAAGAAATGAAGATTGAGTGTCGATGTACCTTCGAAAGCCGCCTGGACGCTTCTCTTCAGGGACTGCGTCCTCGCGCTTGCGGCCGAAGCGCCTCCACCCCCTCCTCCTCCGGAAGACGGCGGATTGGAGGCCAGGCTCATGCTGATGCTCATCGTTTAGACCTCTTTTTTTTTTTTGCCTTTTGCCTTTTGCCTGGCGTGCAGCAGGCCGTTTTGCGCCGGGCTGGAGCTTACAGGAGCAGGTTGGGGCGAAAAAGAGTGGATTACAGGAAATTACGCGCGTGCAGGAGGGGACTGCGGTGTGGTGGATGCGCTCCATCCCCATGCGGCCATGCGCGGCTGGACTATCTGGGCTATCTGGCCTTGGCTGGTGTCCGCGGAACTCAGTGTCAGATTTCGATAGCCGTGGAACAGTTCGTGCGTTTCTCCCCCCCTTTTCTTCTTCGGGGTTTGGATGTAACCTCGGGTGGAAGTGGCGGGAGAGATTTTGAGGGAATACGGAAGGTGGTGGTGCTACAGGATCGATGGCCCCGTCGTATATCACAGACATACAGTAGCTGTCCAGTTGCTGTACTGTAGTAAGTGGTGTTGTGTTGTGTGTGTGTGGTTGTTGTGGATGTGGTATCTTCTCGTAACCCCGAGCGTCATATGAGGTCTAGCGCAACCGACGCTGGTGGGTGGAGGAGGATACGGTAGAAGCCCGCCCTTCGTCCACCGAAGAAACTCAGATTCGTGCATCTGATCTGAAGATGGAACGGCGGTGATCGTGATAGTGAGGTGGTTGCTTCCACGCGTTGCTTTCTTCCGCCGGCTTGTAATTCACATTTCCCGGTGTGTTTCTGCTGCTGGGCCCCACGAGCACAGAATACCCAAAATAACTACCACAATGAGCTGGAGAGTTTGCTTGGGCGCGAGGGCCGTGGCGGAATCAGCGGAACGGGGCGTGAGACCTTCAGGTGTTTAGCCCCGATTCGTCTCACGGCGTATTGAGAAAGTCGGGTCCGGCGGGCAGCAAGGCGGTGCAGAAGAAGAAGAAGTACTCTATACTTCGTATATGCGCAGGGGAAAGATTCTGTACGCACCCCGTACGCTCTTGGAGATGCTGTTGATGTACGTACTGTAGATGCGGTTTGACGTGGCGGGGCGGAATGGTGGGGAATATTCCCGCCGCGCATAAAGTTCCCTTCAGAGGCTTGTGCGGTTTCATAATCCTTGCACAAAACATCCACAAATCACAATGGACGAGGAGATGTACGTCACAAAGCTCTCTCGACCGACCGCCAACGACATGCATCTCACTTAGGCTGACAAAGACATGTGAATGTGAATGCGAATGCTTTCGTGAGGACCGCATTTACCAAATAAGGCAGCATGGCTTCATCAGGTTTGAGGCAATGCCTTCATGATGTGACCTTCTACTTGATCTCCATTATCACAGTCTCGACACTCGGCTCTCTGTTGTTTGGCTTCCACTTGGTACGTCTTCTCCTCTCGACCATGCTACCCCAGACAATTATACCATACACTGGGCATTAAACTAACACAATATGTCATCATCCAGGCCGAGCTCAATGCCCCCCAAGATGTAATAACCTGCAAGACAAAGGCCGTCTCGAATGCCTCCGACATTTCTTCAAGATTCCCACAATGTATCCCCATGACCGAGGCGGAATTCGCCGCCATCTCCTCTATCTTTACCCTCGGCGGTCTGCTTGGTGCACTCTGCGCCGGTCCCGTCTCAACTAGTCGTGGACGACTCCCCGCAATGCGGTTGACAAGCTACTTTTTCATTATCGGCGGCAGTCTTGAGGCGTTGGCAGGCAACATCCCCATTATGGCTACGGGCCGATTGCTCTCTGGTGTAGGGGCTGGTGCTGCCACGGTTATTGTACCAATGTTCATCTCAGAGGTCGCTCCGCCTCGAGAGAAGGGCTTATTTGGTGCCATGACTCAAGTCACTTGCAATGTCGGAATCCTGCTCACGCAGACTCTGGGCTACTTTTTGAGCAGCGGCTCAAAATGGAGGCTGATCCTTGCGAGTGGAGTGGGAATCTCCATCTTGCAATTCATGGGACTGCTCTTTGTCCCTGAGAGCCCGACGTGGCTTGCCGCACATAAGCACCCGCAGGAAGCTATACGGACATTACAGCGCATCAGAGGTCATGGTGTACCCATCGATGAGGAGATTGAAAACTGGGACATCAGCACCACTGACGAGCAAGAGCGTCTCCTTGCGGGTGATGCAGAGGAACCAACAATAATTACCCCATTATCACCGTCCGCCAAATCTCAGAAATCCGTTTCCCATATAGGCTTCTTTGGGGTTATGAAAGATCCCCTATACCAACCTGCCATCATCGCTGTAATAGGCATCATGTTCACCCAACAATTCACCGGTATAAACAGTATAATGATGTACTCAGTCTCTCTACTCTCTGGCCTGCTCCCTGTCTCCTCCGCCCTCCTCACCATCCTCATCTCCGTCATAAATCTCAGCATGACAATCCTCTGCGCCCCGCTAGCTGATAAGATTGGTCGTAAGAAGTGTCTTCTTCTCTCCACAGCCGGGATGGGTGTGTCGTCCTTCGCCCTTGCTACTGCCCTGCGTGTCGAAGCCAAAATTGTTGCCGCCCTTGCAGTTCTATCATTCACAGCTTTCTTCGCCACTGGTCTCGGTCCCGTGCCTTTCATGATCGCGTCTGAGTTCGTAGGCCAAGAAGCTGTAGGTGCCATTCAGAGCTGGAGTCTCGCAGCCAATTACATTGCCACCTTTGCCGTGGCGCAGTTTTTCCCGATATTGAATCAGGCTCTCAATAGAAGATTTGGTGGGTCAGGTTGGAGCTTTTTTATCTTTGCTGCTATGGCATTGTTAGGTTGGATTTTCATATTTTTCAGGGTGCCGGAGACGAAAGGGAAGAAAGATGCAGATGAGGTTTGGGGACGTGTTAGGAGGATGGATTAACTGTTGTATGACTGTTTCCTCTGTCTAGGGTTGTAAGATCAGGAATAAATAGTTGTTTTGCTGTCGAGCTATGAAGTTTGCTTGTTGGGCTTGAACGGAAATAAAAACTTAAAATGGAGTCCTTAGCTATGGCGTTAACTTCCTCTTTTCTGAGTTTTAATCATTAGTTGTGCTGCTTTTTACATATCTAGCACCACCAAACCAGAATGATAACATGTTCTAGTACCAGAGACTGCACCAAATATTTTTTCCTCCATTATTTTATTCTTTATATTTTATTTTATTATTCCCTTTTATGGTATTTTTATCTGAAGTGTAATTGTTAAATACATATAGATAATGAATTTTGATTTTATTTTTTNGGATCTGTTTGCGTGTAATTTTAAGTTGGATATTGGACGGTTCCAGGAGAGCAACATTCCAGTGTGAGTTCCAGGTTCGTCATGGCTACTCTGAGGAGGGAAAATCAGCCTATTGGGATGCGTGTTGAGTATTCTCTCCAGGATTTACTTTTCTGGAACCGTTAGACTGTTACCTCTCGCGGAAAATAAGTCTTCCTTAATAGTTAAATAGATCAATGCAATTATCATCACAATCTTAAGGCAGTTTAATTCTTGAGGTGGCAGCTGGAACTCATGGTGATAATAGACCCATGTCTAATTCATAAATAACATAACGCTTTAATCGAACTTATTTATTTTTGTGGAGGTAGGTAGGGGAGNCACACTGACACACACACACACACACACACACACACTTATCTTCTTTACCGTGGGCCTAGCTTTTCTAGAATGCGCGGTCCCTGTTCGTCCCATTCATTTTTTGAAATCCACATGTTCTCCTTATCAGCCATGATATTGGCTAATACCGCACCACCTAGGAACACCATATGTCTCCGTCGAGGAGGATCCTCAATCCGCACCTTGAACTTATTTAACCGCTCCGGATTTCCGCCCAAGACCTTTGTCAACCAAAGCTGCTTCAATTCCTTCTCCAATCGTGAGGGAAGACCGGGATACATGCTGCTTCCTCCAGAGAGGACAATAGCCTTGTAGAGCGAGGAACGAACATCTACATCTGCGGCTTGGATCGTGTTGAAAAGGAATTCGGCAATACCAGGCTGTTCTACGTCTACTAGATGAGGCTGGAACAAACATTCTGGTGCCTCGAAACGTTCGCTACCAACACGGATGACACGACCGTCTGGAAGGGTGTAGCTTTCAACAAGAACAGTCGTATCTTCACTAAGACGCTTGTCAAGTTCGAGATCGTATGAGACGTAACATAGTTTCTCCTTGATCTGACGAACTGTCTCGAAATCGGCGGTTCTGTTCAAGGCGTAGCCACGACGGAGGAGAAGGGCGATCAGGTTGCGGGTGACATCGCGGCCTGCAACATCTAAACGCCGAGTAAGATGGTTGAGGACAACGGATTCGTACACCGGGACAATGTGCGTAACACCATCACCAGAGTCAACAACCACTCCTGAACTCAGACCTGTATGTGAATACTAGAGTTAGCTAAATGCTCTTAACTAATCCCAAATATGGCTAGAATTTTATGACCCCATACCTTGAGCGTATAGAGCTAAAACAGCCTGGATAGCCACGTATACACCGCCAAACTGGTACCGCTCGAACATGACCTCACACATCTGCTCTCGATTCTTCAACGGATTCATCGGCGGTTCCGTAAGCAGGATCTTCCGGCCCGTAGTATCGACCTTCATCTTCTCGTAGAATGTATAATCCCATAAATGCTGCATATCATCCCACTTCTTGACTATTCCATTCTCCATCGGGTAGCTTATTTGCAGCAATGTACGCGCTGCTGCTGCCTCGTCGCCGCACATGATGTCCTTAATAACGAAGTCATCACCTTTCTCTTCACTTCGGAGGATGGGCCGTCCGACGATAGAAGGGTACTGGAACTCAGGGAAATTCTGGACAGCAGCAGCTCAATTAGTTTGGTGGTTGACTTTGGGGGAATCGGATTGTGTGACGCGCGCATACCTGTGCTGCATAGCCGACCTTCAGGAAACCAGTTCCTCCGTCGAGGACTGTAAACGTCGGCTTGGTTAGCAAGAAGAAATGAAGCTGGACATTGACCTAGGAATACAATACCTATTGGAGGTTCGGCCATCTTTGCAGCTGGGTTGGGGGTAGATGTTGTGAGCGGTCTCGATACCAAACGGCGGGAGACGTTGCCTTGGTGGGGTTTGGAACCTGCGCTGACGATGATGGATCCGCCCGCCGTAGCCAACCTTGTTTCCCCTTCGATGATTCGTCATTAGTAACGTCTAGCTTCGAAGCAGATAATAATGGATTCAGAAAAGCCTCAGGATATCAACCAAATGATCTATTATTTTCTATTGAGAGTATTGATTTGTCACGTTTCTGACCCATTAAAGGTTTTGGGGTCTTAGGCATCGCAGATTTAGAACTGCTAAAATTCCGTGGAGCTTGAGTAGACGTAACAGAGTCACTCATGACAACTTGCACATGCTAATGAAGGATTCTCTCAGTACCTGTATAAAAGTGTGAAAATGGTCCCCTACTACACCCTTCTTTCTTTTCGGTTTATTTTTATATTTTGGGGGCCAATAGATCGAAAAGATTGTTGCGACCCGCTACAAGATAATGAACTATTTACAAGTCCCGTTAGAGAAAGTTTAGAATATAAATTGGTGTAGGTATAACTACTTATGGCAGACCTGGTGAGTATGAGGGCTGTGAATAGTTTATCGAAGTGTATATCCACAAGTAGATGTACAAGTAGTAGACTACCCATGACTGGATACACCGAATCCATTTTGATTCATTAAAGCAAGTATCTCTTAAATACATTTCGGATATTCATTCTTCGACTTTCAGAATGTTGATCTACTCAAGAATAATCTTTTTATTAAAGGAAAGAATGAATAGCTTAGTTTACTTTGAATCACTGGAGATATTGGAACACTACCTGGAGATCAGAAGACGTCATCATGCCTGTTTGCTTTCCAGACGAGAAACAGAAATTGTGATGTAGGTCGCACCTTCGGTACCAGCTTGCAGTCTCAAAACTATAAGCCTAATGATAGAGCTTAGCATAGCGGGATCTCTCATTTAATTCAGGGAAAACGGTTAACAAACACCTAACGTAATCACCCTTACCCATTGTCGATGATTTATCCCTGCCCCACTGAAATCAACATTTTGTGTGCTAAGAACGCTTATTCGACCTCGGGATTAGTAGCTGCAGCCTAGCACAAGCGGGTGAGATAGGCCTATCCCCAGGAAATCTCAAATTACGCTCTTCACCGGTAAGAAGCTGCAAGAAGCTGCAGCGAAATCAACATTCGAACTGATGCTAGAGGAAAAGAGTTATTCGTCCTCAATATCAAGAAATCTAGGCAGTATATCACACAGTTCATAGACGAATGCAGCTGAATTGCTTCCCATCCTCGGCTCATCTTTTGTACATGGTTCGGAGAGACACGTCCTTAATTGCTTCTCGCTCCTTCCTTCGCAGCCCTTAACTCGTCCATCTTCGCAACTCTCTTTTTAAACTCCTCATACTGACACTTCTCGTAACTATGTCGTTCTGTCTGTAGATTGAAGCACGTTAGCCTCTGGTCCCCAAGCCATCTTATTTGCAAATTGAAGAGCCAAATGGCCTATTCGCCCGAAAAGCCATACTTCGCACTTCCATGGGAGATAATATTCTTCGTATCGACACCGATTGAGGGGAATTAGGAGGTTTGCGCAGCTGTCCCGGTAGGCTAGAGGTAATTTGGCATCGCTCATCTGTTCCCGTGTCGCTACTGGATTCATCAGATCAGGCATTGTAACAAGAATTCACACACTTACCAGCCGGAGATGATGATCCTAGGCCCACTGCCTCTTTCAATGTTTCTGTCACTGTCATGATGGGCAATTGGTGTGTTACGACAGCCTTTCCGAGGGGTTCAATTGAGGTCGAGGGAGCTTTGGAGGTTGCATGTCGTCGGCTTCCGATGCTAGAGGAACAAGCGAGCCAATCATGAGAGAGGCAATGAAGACATCCGAGATTTCTCTGCCTGCGAACCACTGAGTTTCTACAATATGATACGGCTTTCGTCTTTATCGGACTTTATGAGTTAAAACCAAACCATTGAAGCTATTAATTATCGTGTCTGTTAACTTTCAAGCTAAGTAATAAATTTCTTTGTTTTTTTATTTTGTTTACCGTGAGCTCCATGGTCTTGGAGGATAATCTTCTCCTGTCCTGCAATGTACCGTTTAGGATTCAAAACCTGCCAGCTAATTTTGAATCACTGCTACTTTGTTCTATCACTTATTACATCCTTTTCTTTGGATTTATTTCCAAGTAAAAGAACCGTGGAGCCAAGTTTTCATGGATGTCTTAAATCCACAGTCAACTATCCTCAGGTGTTTAAAAAGGTCTTTTTTTCTTCAGCCTATGTCAGTTTCCGAGCTGGTTTCTAACTAAGAAGTTCATATCATGGTCGTAAATGCCTGGTTTCAGCCAACTACGTTTCATAATGTATGAGCTCGCGTGTTACCAGGATTGAGTCCTGATCTGCAAAACCCCTAATCTACAAGTTTGTGGCTACCAATCCGGGTTATTTCCAATATACCGGCTGAGCACACCAACAATGCGATCCCTACCTTGGAATTCTCTGGAGTTGTTAACTCAATGCACCTATCGACCTAGGGGCATTATTTCCCTGAATTTCATCTCCATGGTATTTGATACCCAGCGCAGCTTCATAATTCAATAAACCATCAAAGTCTCTGTCGTTCATCAAGACGGCGCTAAAGGCTGCAAGGTATACATTTTGATTTTGTATTCTTATCACAGCCACGAAAATCATCAAATATGTTCAGATAATATCAGCTCATATTGACACAAGGGCATTTGAATGAAATTTCCTCGTAGTGCAGAATCAATGCTACTCTTGATATTGAAAGAATAACCGGCATTACTGATCCTGGTGGCTTGAAAGCTGAACTGATTTTGCATGGAATTCTCATCATTGTGGAGGCCTGAGAGAAAAATCTGGAAGCTATCGTAGAGATAGAAGCTGTTTCTTGGATAGACCCTGTGCTGAAAATCTTTTTTGTAAGATTCGCAATACAAGAAGTGATACAAGGAGTAACTACAGTAAAAATATTGCCCAGAGATAAGAGACCCCGGTATAGAATTTTCCGTTGTACCATCCAATACTAGTCAATTCTTCTGGGGAGATTATTTACTGTAATAATGCCCACCGTCCATGTTAAAGTATCCGTTTTGGCGTTAATTCGGGTGTCACTGCAGACTCGTTTCTGAAGTTTGAGATATCGACAAAANGTGCTGCTGGACGGCAGTTGACTCTTGTCATCGCTGGAGGTATTAGCGAAAGATCCCTTTTCACTTGAGCAGGTAATGACACGAAGTCATTGCAAATCAGACCATTGATAACTTCCTCGCCACGTCCACATTCTCCCCATCGATATCGTTGATAGGTTCGGAAGTGTGACTTTTGACAGCTACGCAGCCAAGAAGTCAATATTATGCTCCTGCCTAATTCATTTTAACGAGGTTTGGCACAAGGAATTGGCTGACCACTAATGCATGACAACTTCTGCCACAAAAGCACAAAAGACGCACCCCGCCGCAACAAACATATGAGGCTGGATGGCTGACCATAGGAGGTCTGCGAACGTGGGGCAGTCTGCGCCGTCAAGAACTAGCTCCCAACTACTACTCTTGATCTCCTTCTCTGAAGGCTCTTTGGTCTTTGCCCTTTGGTCTAGGTTCGGTCCGGACTGTTACGGCGACTTTCAAATGAAGCTATAACGGCATGAGAATACAGTGGCTGAGAATAACTTTGTGGGGTTTGGTGGGGCTTTCATCGCCAGGCGCAATGGATGTGGATGAAGATTCTATCGGACAACTGGAGACAGATGTCGGGTCGAGGCACAGCTTCACTGACGAGATGGGTCACATATGAAATGGTCAAGGGCGTCTTCTGTCAATGAAGGAATGGTATCTCGAGAATCACGAGGTAAGTCAAGTTTTTTGGTTATCCTACTACACTTATCCAAGGTGTGTCTTGGAGCGTTTGAATTTTTTTGTTGATGAAGACTTTCATCTTCTTACCTCACTGTCAGCCCTCTTTTCATCTGCATTCTGTTTTTGGCCTTCATTTCAGAACTTCTATTCTCGAAGTCTAGAGTTTTCTAGCAATACTGCTTTGGGTGTGATGCGCGCTTCGCACGGAAGTTTCTTTCTTTTGTACGACTGTTATTGTGGCGTTTTGTGGCGTGGATCACAACCCATCAACTCCTCATCAACGGTAGCTTCTACCCGGTTATTACTGTACCACCTACCCAGCATGTCCAGCGACCGAAGATGTGATTTGCCATACTCGGCTGAATTCATAAAGATATCTCACTTGCTTACTTTGCAAGCTGCCCACCCCGTATCTATGAGACACCAATAGAGCTGCAATGCACTGCAATTATTGTGCCTATCTCTGCTCTCCAGGGTGCGGGGCAGCGTCTTGGGTGTTACGCTCACTTTCTTTGAGGAGATAATGTCTAGGAAGTCCAAGATATATGAGTTCCTATCATTGGATGAAACTAGCTCTAGAACTTCGAGTCCAAGGATTCGGGGTCGTCGGTTGATGCTGGATAATGAAGCTATTCCCTTTTTATTGCTCAACGTGCGTGGTTACACAGCACCCCAACGAATGTAAGGTCCGGTTGTACTTGAAGGTTTGGGAGCCCAATTATCCCCTGGCGATGGAGGAACTTCCTGGTTCAAGCATATAATGAAGAGGCTCTTCCCATCCCCGCTGAATCAGGAAACTCCTTTATTCCAGAACCAAGGAGCTCGAATCTTTAATTCAAAAGCTAGGGAAGTCATCTTAAGCTTCAAACTGACAAGCTTCAAACTTACCAACAAATATGGCGGACGCCAAAGAGGTTGGAGATATTGGCGTTGTGTAAGTAGCACGAACGCGTCATTGAAGGCTAGGAGAAGGCATCATTGAGGCGGACTAACGGCATTGACAACAGGTTGGAGGCCCCAAGAGAAGTTGATACCAACGGCGCGAACGCGGGTACAGCTAAGGAGGTCTCTGGGCGCTCTGCCCAGAGACATAAGCAATTCATCTTTCAAGATGAAGACACCCGTCAGGTAAAGGTTGCTGCTATGACTACAAATGTCACGGGGGAGTATGTAAACTTATGCTTCAATTTGTTTAGGAAATTTTACTAATGAATATCTAGAATTGTGAATCCTCTAGCTGGTATTCCCAAGGATCAACTGCTCCAGGATGTTGAAGCATTTGCTAAGGACAATGACATGACTGAAATCCTACCCGTACTCCGCAAGGGAGCTCTAGTCGCACAAAGCCCTCATCATATTGATGAGATGCATGAACTTGATGATGAGGACCGCCGGATCTTGCATGAGGAAGTAACGCATAGGTGGAAGCATCCACGAACGCTATATTTCACCATCATTCTCAACTCAATTGCCGCTGCTATTCAGGGATGGGATCAGACTGGTAGACTATCATCGTATCATACACTCAAAACTTCCCAGCTGATATTTTATACAGGATCTAACGGCGCTAACCTTACCTTTGCTATTATTTTGGGTATCAATGATTCAGGGCCAGAGTGTACAGCTGCTGGTACTTGCGCCAGAAATTCTTGGCTTATAGGTTTTATCAATTCCTGTCCTTATATCGCTATTGCAGTTTTGTAAGTATTCATTCGCATGAGTTATTCTTCATAATTGATCCTGGATTCTGTTGTTAACCTTGTTTTAGTGTTGCATGGCTATCAGATCCAGTCAACGATTACCTAGGTCGGCGCGGTACCATATTTGTTGCCGCCATTTTCAGTTTACTTGCACCTATCGGATCAGCAGTTACCCAGCATTGGGGCCAGCTAGCAGCGTGTCGTATTCTCTTGGGAATTGGAATGGGATTGAAGGAGGTTACGGTACCAATCTACTCGGCTGAAAACTCCCCTGCAAACATCCGTGGAGGTCTCGTCATGTCATGGCAGGTTTGGACTGCATTTGGAATTTTTATAGGAACATGCGCTAACCTCGTTTTTGTTCATACTGGAAGAATTGCGTGGCGATTGCAGCTTGGCTCAGCCTTCGTGCCTGCAATTCCCCTTCTACTTGGAATATGGTTCTGCCCAGAGTCTCCGAGATGGCTTTTGAAGAAGAAGAAAGTTGCCAAAGCCTATAGTTCCCTCTTAAAGTTGAGAAACACCCCCATTCAAGCTGCTAGGGATCTATATGCTATCCAAGCTCAACTCGATTACGAGGACCTGCTCTTGGATCAGGCAGGGCTTGCCAAAAATAGTAACTACTTTACGAGGTTCCTCGAAATTTTCACCATTCCCCGACTACGGCGAGCTACGCAAGCTTCTGGCATTGTTATGATTGCCCAACAGATGTGTGGAAGTAAGTCTGATTCCCCATTTTATTGATTGATAAGACGGTTCTAATATAATTTAGTTAATATCATTTCCTTCTATTCCTCTACTATCTTCTCTGAAGCCGGAGCTACCAATATTGGTGCACTTCTCGCATCCTTTGGGTTTGGGTTAGTCAACTTCGTCTTTGCCTGGCCAGCTGTTTGGACAATCGACACTTTCGGGCGTCGAGGTCTGCTCATTTTTACATTCCCGCAGATGTTCTGGACCCTTCTAGCGGCTGGCATGTGCTTTTATATTCCTGAAAGCTCCAATGCTCACCTAGGCATGGTTGCCTTCTTCATCTACCTCTTTGACGCTTTTTACTCTCCTGGAGAAGGCCCTGTTCCCTTTACCTATTCTGCTGAAGTTTTCCCTCTCACCCACAGAGAAGTGGGTATGTCATGGGCAGTCGCAACGAATAACTTCTGGGCTTCTATCTTGTCCCTTACCTTCCCTCGTATGCTCAAGGCATTAACTCCACAGGGTGCCTTTGGGTTCTACGCTGGCTTAAATATCCTCGCTCTCATTATAATCTTTCTCTTCCTTCCCGAGACCAAGCAGCGCACTTTGGAAGAATTGGACTACGTCTTTGCTGTCCCAACGAGGACTCACGCGAAGTATCAACTTACAAAAGTGTTGCCGTGGTGGTTTAAACGATGGGTGCTCTTTAGAAAGGATGCTGTTTGCCCTGATTTGTATAAGTTCGGGGAGGAGACTTGGAATGATTCTTCTGAAGAATTTAAGGGGGAAACTGCGATAAGCGAGCTGAAGGGAGATTTGGCTGCTTAAAACAATTCCTTGACAATTAAATGATCATAGCAGACGGTGGACACCTGAATGGGATGTCTCTTGATATTTATTTCTTAGGAGGCGATGTGGAATGCGTTAATGCTCTTCTTTTCAATGTGTGTTTTATTCCCCGACCTGCTGGTTAGTTTGACCTGCCTCACAGTATGTTTTAGCTCGAATCAAGAATGATACCAATGTTGTAGTGTACATAATCTGTAATCTACAAGCTTTATGTTCTCTTAAGCCATATGTTTTTGCAGTTTCTAATTAAAGGTCGTACGCTAAGGAGATTTCAATTACGCTGGAGATTTTTATGGAACCTTAGTTCACGGAAATTTATCTTTGCTTAACTATTGTGGAAACTAATAATGACCTCCCAGCGTGTTTCCAAGGAGTTGCAAGATTGATATCGCTCAGTTTATGGATATATTACCGATTTTCATATGCAGAAGAATTTTGATGGGGTATTACTATGCAGATAATGTATTAATTCCGTCTGGTCCGGATAACTGAGCTCAGAGTATACGCTTGATTATTAGTTGGCTGGGCTATGTCTTTCCCAGAACTGTAACAACACGCATTCATTTGAGCTTATCATGAAGCAATAGTGGTGTAGGTTTCATACGAGGCAACATTTGTGTTTAGCCCAAAGCTCAGTTCCACTTTTATAACTGGAATCCTTTCTTATTTGTGGATTACCAAATTTTGTGGTTATTTTTCTCATGGTTTTAAGGTATATATCCTTGTTAGAACGGAACATTGTTTAGTTATTAAATATCACAGTTTCAACCTAGCCACGGATCATACTACTAGTCTTAGCACTGAGTTCTGTTCTGGATTGACCTTAATCATCCTTTTCCATGTTTGCTAAGCCCCTATTCGGCCACAAATGAGAGAGATCTCCCACTGGCAACGAGAACATACGCATCTCAGCTGACATCATGACGACCGTCATGTACCAGCCTAACATTGCTACTATAAAATAGATACTACCACCAGCCTATTATAGGATCAGCCTCATTTCTTACGCCATACACAAACCGGTTAGTTTCATCAAGAACCTACCTTCTGCAAATGCGAAGCCTGTGAATAGTCCCCAGTGCTAACCTTCCAATACGCACCTCCAAGTAAGAAGCTGCCGGTGGTCGCAAACATCATAATCAACGCGAAAACTACGTTCGTCTTCAATGTGAAGATGAAGATCGTGAAAAGCCAGAACCCCCAAACCATAAGATACATCGCAACCGCGGCGTTGAATCCGGTCGACGCAGCGCCTTCAGCAGCACTACCTGTAGCCGAATATGCCTGTTGGATCTGTAAGGTCGGAGTCTCCAGCATACCGAAAGAGAGCCAGAAGACGGCGAACATGCCCATAATCATCATGGAGAGGAAGTTTCCCATGACCCATTCGAAGATAGTTGCGAGGACGAGGAGGACGGGACCAGTGAAGTAGAAGATACCACTGTGGAATTTTACACAGTTGTGTCAGAGACCTTTGTGATTGTTTATGGAAATATGGAAGAAAATGATAGTTTTAGCAGGTGCACTTACAGAGCTCCTACAAGCTGTGTGTTTCCACCCCACCCCACCGTGATACCGGCAAATGTTGTGGCAGCAATGACAAAGCTTTTGAAAAGCAACGATATTAGCTATATTTTATTTCGATATTAATGAGCAAGTTTGCATACCCCATCAGGCCCAAAGGCGTAGGATTAGAAAACCTTGTCCTAAAATCTCCAACAGCAGCGACCTTGGGAGTGAGGTAAAGCTGCGATCAATCAGTTTTTGTTGATATGTATGAGAAGAAAAATTTGAGGACCTTCTCGAAGAGTTCTGGAGAGATAGTCACGGCCCCTGCTGACTTGATCTGGCTTAGTTGAGCCTCAATATCACTCTCAGTCATTCTCCTTGGGGGTGTCCCGTTTGTCTCAGCCATTGTGAATGCTGTAGAATGACTAATATTCAAAAACCCTTTTTGGGAATGTTGTCAACGAAGGACTGAAGACACTGTTTTCGGTGGTTCACGGTGGTTCACGAGAAACTCGGGGGGTTCGAGAGAAGCATATATTTATGAGAGAAAGCCGTTCTGGAGAGCCTCGGCACCAAAAGTATTGCGAGTCTGCTGATAGGGCCATATCAATATTCCTCTTTCGTCGACCATGCACAACTCACGATTGAAACTCAAGCCTCGCGAAGATTCATCGAAAGGGGNCCCCACATAAAACCTAAGGCCAGATGCGACAGGCTTCCCCGCAGCTTCCCTTCCCCCGCAAACCTCGGATGACCCTACCCTTGATCAAAGCTCCTACTGTAAAAATGCCAACGACGATTTCTAATTCGATGATCCACCTTGGAAGTTCAGCGTTTCTTATGTTGTTCTTCAAGTCTAAGCCCCACAGGTCCTTCCTGATATAGCTAGGGGATCTAGATTTCGGTTTTTGTCGTGCCTTCGTGTTTGCCCTCATCTCATATATCGATCTCCTTTGGCTGAAACCTAGGTGAAGAGCAATCTATCGATTTTGGTAGTAATCGGTTAGTGATTGGTTTCCTCCATGACATAGTTATGTGCTATGCTGTATTTCAGTATCTTGTGCGCATAGAAGAAGGCCTGGAAAGAGAAGTCCTCCTTAGATGGTCAGAGAGCCCGGCTAGCCATATATGAATATGAGGTAAATCTTTTTTTGGATGATTGTGCTATTGGTGTCGGTGCGCGGGTAAGAGTTGGCTAAGATAAGGTCAGACCATCGAGTGCTTCCCAAAGATGAGACGATAACCTAGAGGGGACCGCCAATCACCAGAAAGCCTACGTCAATTTCGCCTTCTGGGAAGCCTGCTTGGTTCTTCGGTGAGGAGTCTCCTCTTCTGTCGATGCTGTTGCTTAAGCAGCATACGAAAAGTTTTAATTTCTGTTCCTCCTCTTCTTTTCTCACTATCATTTATTATCTCCTCCAGGATACCTTCCTCGCTTTGGAGATACTGTTTATGGCTCGGCTTTACTCCTGTCACCACATCACCCGATCTCTTGTCTAAACACCAGTTGACATGACTCAGAACCCAGTTGGGGGGCTCTTGGAAAGCAAGACCTCGCTCCTTCCTACACCAACACCAGCGCCGCCTCCCACTCCCTTGGTTAGTGCCTCCTATCATTAGGTTAATGTCAAGCAAGAACGATCGCTAACTGATTCAGCCAACTCCTAATGCCTTTGAGAAGATCCATCAAGATAGAATCATAACGCTATGAGTATATGACGGATACTCATCTTCTGCTTTGTTGACGTATGCCCGTTCACTAATCTTGACAAGGTGACTTTCGCTGTCATGGTTGTCTTCACCCTCATCTTTGTATTCCTGGCCTGGAGAACTCTAGTGGTATGCCATCTTATTTTCCAAAGTGTCGAGCTGTCCGTCTCTTGACAATGCGACCATAGGAAAAAAAACGTCTATTTCACATCCTTGTAGCTTTTATGTCCGTCTTCATGACCATTTCCTACTTCGCCATGGCAACTGGCGACGGGAGCACCTACATACACTCTAGACATGCAAAGCACTGCAAACCTAGAGGTGGAGTTGTGAAAGAGCACATCTTCCGTCAAGTCTTCTGGGCGCACTACGTGCAATGGGCTCTAACGACTCCGCTTTTAATCCTTAACCTCGCCTTCCTTGCCGGCCTCAACGGAGCCAGCATACTCGTGGCCATTTTTCTAACATCTCCATGATCCTGCTCGGCCTCTTTAGCGCTTTTGCCCGCCGTGCTGTCCCAAAGTGGGTCTACTTTGCCATGACAATCATCGCCTACCTCGTCATCCTCTACCAGTTGGTCTTACCCGCCCACCGCGCTGTCCTTACACGTGATAGTACGACAATCAAAATCTACGTCTCTCTTGGCATCTTTGCCTTTATCCTTTGGACCCTATATCCTATTCTTTGGGCTCTAGGTGATAGGACCGGTAAGTGGGGTGTTGATATTGGCGTCATTGCATTTGCAGTACTAGACATACTAGCCGTGTCTGTATTTGGGCTTTGGTTGATCCTGGGTAATATTTTGAAACGATTACATGTTTAACTTATAAGCTGATGAAGCTGCAGTTCAGTGGAGATCCTAACAGTGTTATCCTCAGAGGCTCCAGTGCTAGTGCAGCATCTATTGACCTTCATCTCTCTGTGTATAAGGGTTGCAACGATCATTTATTCTATCCAGTAGTAGTGGAGAACTAGTCCTTTAGAGTTCAATTCATAGTAAAGGGTAGTTAATATCAGTATAATGCTCTTGTTGCCAGAACTAGCTGTAATTCAGCTGAAGATACATTAGCTTGTTTATGTAGTCTTACAACACTAGACTTACAGTCAGTAAATATTAACATCCTCTTACTAAATGGTAGTGGTAATCTGCTACTTTATATGTACTTGAATGTAGTTAATGAATACTTTATACTAGACTTTACATATAAACTCTATTAGGAAGGCAAATTCATCAGAGTACTAGTTATATTCGGGTTAGTATTACCTTATTATCAAAGATCAATACTAATGAAGGATAGTGACGACACTAATGGCAGTATTATCTTCACTCTGAGAGATATGGATAATGTAACTGCTATGAACTGCTTTCTAAAAGACTAATTTCCTAATCTCGTCCATGTACAACTTACATGGATAGACGACTACTACTTAAAAGCTTAATAGTTTGCTAACAGTAGTCTGTACTAGCAAGCTGTTTCCAATGCTTACAGATAGATATGCTATATGTGCCCTGGTCTTTATATCAGCATTGTATACTCTAAAACCTTCGTCCCAAGTTAGAACTACTGCTACAATGTTGAGGACCTTACTAAAGTTGCATCTAGTCTAGGCATTCCTCACACAGTCGAAGTTAACGCGATTTGAAGACCGGAGAATGTTAACGGTGCTGCTCCAACATCATATTCCACGTCCCTAAATCGCAATATTATTCCTTTGATGCAAGGCTACTGGACCAACTTCATTCGGACTCATGATCCAAATATTTATCGACTGCCAAGGAGTCTATTCTGGGAGGTGTGAAACCTAGGGGCCATGGATAGAATCAGACTCGAAACGAACACTACAACTATGGAGCTTGTAGATGAAGACACTCGAGTCAGATGTGCTTATTTCGAGAACATTGGAGTAGCACTTCAGCAGTAGCTAAAGGATGCAATCAATCGTTCTGATCGGGGGAACCACTACAGTAGAGCTTATATCTCGTGGTGCATGTAATTTACACATTAACCCAATGTTCAGGGGGCAAAGGGCTGCTGAATTCAGTAGCCTTGGCCGCTGTTTTATGCGACAATTGTCCTAACCAAAGTATCCACAATTAAGTACAAGTGAAATCCTCTTCCGCTGAAGACATCCCGTTGAAAATCTACCTCGCGGAGATGAGATAATCTCTCTATACTTTATCGAAAATCCTTCCAAAACTTGTTGTCTCAGATTATCCCAGTTACGTCAACAAAATACTCTCATTGCCTAAAGTTAGCAACTATCTCATAATAAGATGAATAAACTAGCAGCTTGGTGGTTAATAAAGAGCCAAATTACGTTTATGATCCCCTGTGCCGATATAATCTAACAAAAGCTGGGCTATCATTGTGAAGCAATTCCCTCGGGCTTCCACATTTAACTACCCGGCCCTGATCCAGCATCACCACTCGATCAAAATCTAAAATAACTGTTCACGCGATGTGTAACTGCGAGGGTAGTGCAACTGTTGAGTTCCGTACGTAGGAGCGACATTATAAGCTCTTCAGCGCGAGTATCGACACTGAATTATTAGCATGCTCTTATTAACTGTTGAGAGGGGGGATTATCAAAGTACCTGCTTGTCGCCTCATCTACTACTAAGACTCTACTTTTCCTCACAAGCATCGCCCTGCCTAGACAGAACAACTGCCTCTGTCCAGCGGACAGGTGACTGCCTCGTATCTCCGCCCTGAGCTCGCCCATACCCCGGATCTGTACTGTCAGGCTGGTTTTCGCCAGCGCAGCTTGGATTTCGGATTTTGTGGCTTCATTCAGAGGATCTAGGTTGGAGCCGACCATTCTGTATAACTTATAGTGACATTCCAAAGCAGCCGACCCAGCTCACCATGCCTTTTTTCTACCCACGAAAGGCTCTTCAGTGTGGACTCTAAGGTATCCCAATCGGAAATATTTAAAGCCTGAGTCAATTCTCGAAGCAGGGTCACAAACAGGGACTGATCCGCGCAAGTCTGAGAAGCCATCCCTCCGAAGAAGACTGACCACAACACAAGAGGGGAGAGCATTGTCTTTATATCGACATGGCATAAACAGCTTCGGAGTCTTGTGACGAGATCAGCCTGATCGAGTTCAGGATCAACAGAATGGTCGATGACTGTAGTCAAATAGATCTGAATTCCGAGGCAGCATGATGCATACATATTTTGTTGCACTGGATCTCTTTCTATTAAGCTTGAAGTGCTCAGTCGACTTCGAATCCAGGTCGTTACTGCATCCACAACGACTCGGTCGATCTTCGTCTCATCTTCACTTGCCTGGTTCATCGCAGCCGTCAATGACCTCGCCACTTTGAATGAAGCAATCAAATGTTCGTCAAACCCTCCAAAATCTGTACTCCTTCCAAGATAGTTTACTATACTGGAATAACGTGACGGATCTGTGGGTTGGCATTGACTAGTGGACTCCTTAGCCCATGGGAAATATAGCTTAAGAGATGTTCCGTCGCAGCCGTGAAGATCGGCTCTAGATTGCGACTTAGTGGCTGTCCTGAAAGAATGATTTTGAGGTATCTCTTACATGTGAATCAAGGTGTGCAAGCCGTCATCTAATTTGGATAATCCTCCTCTGAGTCCTACCATTTTTCTGAGTCCCCTCATGTGAGAGCCCCAATTTGTCAAGTTAAGCGAAACCCCCTACATTCCATATCGTGTCAGTCACAACAACTGCACGCACAGAGGACAGGCAGAGAAATTTACCTCTTCAATTGCTAGAAGTGTGACAGCAGTGATTGTTTCATCGGACAAACCAGATTCAGTATCGGACAACCTCTCACTAATCGTACGTACAGCATCCCTTCTGAGGATGTATCTGTATGATGAGAATCTATTACCATCTGTTACGTCCATATGAAGTGATGCGACACAAAGCAGGGAGCGCAAAACCGCAGCGTCAAAAAGACCCATTCGCAGCCATCTCGATCTAGGACACTGAGATAATTGATTGTTGTGTTCCGCCGTGCTGGTGCATATTTCATGGACAACCTCGGTTGCATCTTGAACGCAATGAGCATAACCACATTTGATGAACTGGGAATAAATAACTTACATCGATGTAATACAGTATACATAAACGGCTTCATCTCAATTGGAAGTTTATCCGATCCGCCTAGTGGTAGAGAAGGGTGAGGTGGGAGCGCCATCTGCTGGGAAAACACGTTCGTATTGGAGCTTAAATCCTGGCTAACGACGCCCGGCCGATGATTTTCATTCTTTCTAAGTGCTTGCTTCCGCCGATAGTCTAACATGACATGAGTTCGAATGAGCTCTCGGGTGCCTGGTGCAGATTGACTAGAGTCTGTTGCATTGATAAACGAAAACCGGTTCGCAACTCTACGTGTTCTCCGCGCCAGTTTCTTCTCCTCCTCCTCCCTCTTGCTGTGAAACACAATGACAAATGCGTTGCTGGCTTGATTAGTAGGTTCGGATCCAGTGTAATTCCTTTTTGCAGCACCTTGGGCTGGCATGTTAATTGAATAGTCTCCTTGACACCACACAAACCCGGCAAATCAGGGACGACGATTGATGGCGGCTCGTAGCTTCAATAGTTTGAATATGGCTAGAGCGTTTGACCGATTTCCAGAATCAGCCCGACCTACAGAGGCTCAGGATATTCCTAAGCAATTGTGGTTCGGCGCACCTCTCTGAGCAGCTAAAGAGGTCTTGTCTCGTATTTTACATCCCAAATCTCCGGATATAGTGATTATGAACAGAAAAGCTCATACATACTAAAGCCGATAGTACCAATATTCTCTGAAATGCACAAACGCACCAGAATTTAAAGGTTTAATAATCACAAAGAGGTTATCGAAACCACTTTGATCGACACATTTGTGTTGATTAAATCAGGCTAGTCCCGGTGACCATGAACCTCAAACGGAATAGCCCCTGAGTCAGCGTAATCCTTGGTCCACCCAGACAGCCAGTCTGCACTTTCTACCAATCTACTATATTACGCTTTAGGCTAGACGACTCGAGGTCAACACTGATCAATTATCTTAGCGCTTACTTGAATTTCTCTGCTTTCGTATTATCAAGCCATCAAAAGTTAAAGTACAACTAGGCCAGAGAATAACAGGATACTATGATTAGGAGAAGTGAGAATACACAAAGACTAATAAAAGAAAGAGAGAGAAAAACGCCTGTTGGAACTGAGGCTGAATTCAAGAGGATTCTCTCTATGAAATAGAGCATGATGACTTGAGTATTTCGGGTACAGACTACAGTACAAAAANCGTCTCCTTTAGGACTTATCTTAATGTGAATTCCAGCCCTACAATACAGAAACCAAGGTTTAAAAATACCAAATCTTAACAGTCAGCTGGAAAGGCCAATGACCGAACATGTGTGGTGTAGGCTTGGCTGTTAGGATTATTAACCCTTCAGTCTCTAGATAGAATTATGCTCTCTCAATAAACGAGCTCGAACATAATGGGCTTATTAGATTACTCAGGATTGCTAATATGCTATCAAACAAAAATAGTTAAGGTCGTAGTCATCTGTCATAATGTCATAAGTCTTGGCAGAGGAATGGATTGCTGGTATGCTCTTGTACTATTACTCAGTAAATGGTTCAGAAGAGGTACATTGTACACTGCATCAAATAGTAGCCAGTATATTCAGGATCGCAGCTGGTCAATTATTCATGGTAATTTTAAGGCCGGTTTGCCCCTATCGGCAAGTTTACTTACTGCTGCATATATTCACCTAATCCTCTGTCCCTCTCTTTAACTGCTCCTCCGTAGCATACTTTCCCAGGAGCTCCTTTTTCTTTGCCACAATCTCGTCCCCTTTCTGCGCGTATAACGCATCCATATGTACCTTCACGTCTCCGACCTGATTAGTGTTCGTGAGCTCTCCGAGAACGGCAAGAAACACCATATTCTCCGGGGTTGGTATGCCGAATTCCTGATAAGTTCCGTCCCTCTGGGTTCCCCGCATAATCAGCATGGCGCGTTCGAAGTTCAAGCTTCCCGGCTCGAACGTCACAGTGGTCTTTGTTTCCACATCCCCTGCTTTAAAAGTGTGAAGCTGTCCAGTCGGCACCGTCACCGATTCTCCTATTTTAAGTTCTCTTGGTTGTAAGGACTTTTCAGAGTGGTCCGAGGCAGTATAGATGGTCAAGGAACCGCTCTTCAAAGTGAAGGTCTCCGAGAATTCGGTGTGATAATGTGCAGGAGTGGTGGCTCCTGGAGCTAGAACTGAAGACAAAACGGTACGTTCGTTGTGGTTCGACAGCGCTGACGTAACGATGGAGGGAACCTTGTCTGCTGCCATAATGACTGAATAAGGATGTCAAAAAGGAGGGGAAAAGCAAGGTTATGGGCGATTTCCATTTATTAACCTGGGTAGTCCGGCTGAATTTATACCGCAAGAGCTCTCCTAGTGCACAAGGAAATTATATATATTTCCCAATGTTCCCACATAGGACATAGCAAAAAGTTTGGAAGTGTTAGTTCTGGGTATAGGTTACGGGCGTTTAGTGATTACTCCCTGGCCACAGACGGCTGGAATCTGAGCGTCACTACTATGCCGTAAAAGGCTTACAATCGTTGGGGCTAACCTCATCAGGATCACATACTATTAGTATTACCAACACATGGGAGCTGGTGGAAGAGCTTTCGCCAACTTTGACTTTACAAAACTATATATTTATCAGCCGGTCCTTGACAGCGGACTATCTCCGTTAGTTATGATAGAAAAATGGGAGTTAAATAACACACATTTACGTTAAAGCTGCGAAGTACTCAACTTCACTGCCTTACATAGAAGCGCAAATCATTGTCGAAAATCTTGTTTAGCACCTGTCCAGCTTCATGCAGAGGAAGCTTATGGACAGAGTATCGAACGGTCTCTAAAATTTGCGTTATTCCTTCCTCTTGATAATATCTTGACTTATTCTTGACGGTTGTCCGTTACAATAACAACCTTCGAGGTATTTGAATGGAAGTCGCAGTGGCTATGGACCTGGTGAGGGGGAGTAAATGTTATCTCAGAGCCCCTTCAAGAAGCTGTCTAGGACGGCAATTCGATTCGTGCCATTATCCACAATACTTCTGTTGATTAGAACGGACGACCAGCTGGTATTGACAATCAAAGATTGGCGCTCATGGCTCTAGAACGAATGCTCGTGGTTACATTGAAGCCGCAGCCATTGAAAACACATGGCACGTGAGAGATAAACAATTCGTGTCTATGTCGGCTCCATAAAAGTCATCTCGAGTGCTGTAGCGGAATAGCTAGCCTTGTAAAGACGGTCTTGATTTTGGATAAAGATTGATACAACTAAATCCGAAATACAAATATTCAAATGAGAGAATTTGCATTGAAAAGTCGCACACCAAGCCAAGGGAGATTCTGCTGAACAAGTGCATGATAATTAGTGCTAAACATTTTATAGGTTCCTACCATTCTCACACCTTAGCCCGAGCCCAGGTTGAGGTGTTCTTCAATCAACAATTTTTTAGAGCTATCTTTAGACTCGAGATCACACATATGAGCCCAAAGTTGGTTTGAAGGCGTATCTTTCGACAAAGTTAATAGTATTATCGCTATTAGGTATTATATGTGCTCCCATGCAGCTATTCTAATATTTGGAGTCCTAAAACGGGTGTTTTCTATTTCCATCTTTATATTTGAGATGTGGGCGAGCAAGACCTGCCAAGTGTGAACGCTATACTGCTTGAAACAAAGCCAAATCAATATTAATGTTTATATTATAATAACTGGTTTTAGCTTTCAGATTTTTTTNCTATTATTCTCTTTAGTATTCTTTGCGCTGATTTTGTTTTGCGTTTTTATTGTAATTATAACATATGATTTAATATTCACACAAATCTACAAAAAANGTCAACCAGACCTGAGAGAAGTTATTTCTAGTGGGGTAGGTTAAGCATGCACTGCACTTTTCACCTTTGCAACTCTAAAATAAGACGAGTTATACCCAAAATCATGACATCTGTAATCTCTACAAACCCTCATACGCCTCTCATTTCCGCTCTTACAACCTTTTATACTCTCCTTACAGACCTTTGCTACGTATCCCCCTCTGATCTCGTCCTTCCTTCGATCACCACTAGACGACATCCTCCTAACACCATAAATCGTGCTGCAGCACTACGCCACGGATTTAGCAACGCAGCAGTGGACTTAGCGTACCAGATACCATATATTACCAGCGATTCTTATGAATTTGATGGCAGTACCGTATGTCTGTGTTATATCATACCACCTGGTAAAGAAATCGTACCAACACATGGCATAGTGCCAGATGATGGTATTGAGGAGGACGAAGTCGGAGAAGAGCCATGGGATTTTGCGCGTGACCCAACGTATCAGGAGAGAAATGATATTTTTACAGGGCATAATGCTCTTATGTTAACGAGAGGTTTATTATATGGAAAAGAATTGGTATATGATCTTGATAAACGTATGTTAWTTTTTTTNCTCTTTCTCTCCACTATTTTTTTTNAATATTATTAAATACTTATTTGTAAAAAATCATTGTTTATTTACACCAGAATTCAATTATAAATAGGCACGATCACAGCGTGGAACCATATAGATACCCCAGAACCATGGACAAACGTACCCGCTTATGAGATGACTTCTTGGGAAAATCCGCTTTACCAATGGATCTATTCGTTCTTAACCTTATCTTTCCTTCCTTTTAATGAATCTCTTCTTTTTCCTCTACCTCCAGTAGAAGAGCGCGGCTACAATGGGGTTAACCCTACTGAACGCGATCTAATATCATGGGAAAGGGCTATGAATGTACGAGTGAAAGAAAGAGAGTTTGAGGATGTTTATGTTTCTTGTGGGTGGAATGGAGATGCTGCTAATAAGTTGGGAAGTGACATGACAAATAACGGGCAGAGTAGTAGTAGAGTCTGGGAAAGGCTAGAGGAAGCTCGGAAAGAGGTTGTGAAGCATTTTCGAGGTGATGAGTTTGAAAAGATGAGCAAGGAATGGAAGGAAAATGTGTACGACAAAATTCCGTTTAATTATGCCTAAACGTTTGCCTGTTTAGTTGGTCTTTGGTATTTTCAATTGACTATTAACTTTATGAGAGCTAAATTCAAGTGCCCGTCCGAAGCCGTTAACTCATATCAAATGCAAATTCCGTTCTTAGCGTAACAAAATTTTGCAAAATTTGTCGTTCGGTATTGTTTAAATTGTGCAATAATTGCCGTGGGCGGCATACTATTTGATGCTCACGGGTTGGTAGGGCCTTGCATAATTAAAAGACTGGAGAGTCTGACTAGGAGGATATAACCAGTGATTACCATGTTGAAGTTAAGCGATTCCTAGAAATATTAGTAGTAAAAAAGGAATCATTCTCCTAGAATTTTAAATTTGTATTAGGGTATGATGATATGTGATTTTAAACTTCATTACACAATTAAAAAAAAATAAACTTACTCAGTTGTGTCCACTTCCTAGTCCTTGCGGGGGTAAGTACACACACGCGACGCATGCAAAGAATTACATTAAAATCATTAGATAATTATAATCATACATAATTCCAACATTACATATCCCACATTATTAAAAGTCCCTATAGGCAATTATGATGAAATTCTAAGAGATCTGAACTATGAGCTTCATATGCGCCCTCAACAACCTTATCTTACTCCTTGTCAATGCAGCGTAACGAGGCATGGTCTTCGAGTGAACAATCATTCATATCTTCGGGGAAAAGTAAATCACAGACGGGAATACAGCTATTCTGCATTTTCATCCTAAATATGCAAGACCAAAGCCACCAAACACAAAAATACACAGGGAACGACTGTTAACTAGCATGGCATCTCCATCGTCCAAACAGCTTACAATCAACTCTCCTCTCTCCCATTTTCCGTTCGCCATTCTCATCACCATCATCCCTCCTCAAAGTCCTCAAATATTTTTCTGCTGTTCCTGCACTCCCTGCACCTGTCCCTGAATCTCTCCCTGAGGCACCTCCTCCTGCTGCTGCTGCTGTCTACCCCCCAAGAGTTCACCAGCCGTATGTGCAACGCCCTTTGTCGTCTGTTCAGCAACATTTCCAAGCCCATGTACAGTCTTTCCAGCGACGTTTCCGACTTCGTCAACGGTTTTCTTGACTGCACCCGTGACAGAGCTTACGAGGCCGCCTTGGCCTTGGCCTTGGTCGTTGCCGGTGGATTTGGTTAGGTTGTCTAGGAGGCCTGAGTTAGCTAAAGTTAAGGATGATGGATGGTGATGGTTGAAAGGAGAATTAGAGAAGAAAAAAGAGGGAAATTACGGACCAGCCATTTTTGTGATTATTTGAAGGTCAAGTTGGTTGAATAGACAGGAGAATTGATGAAGGTTTATTTCCTTCTTGTAATTGAGTTTAATCTGCTTTTTTGGATCTCTCCACTTTGGAATTTAAATTAGAACAGAAAAGAGCCAAAAGCTATGTCCAAAGCGAAGTTCTAGTCCACTCTCTGTTCTGTCCTTAAGTCTTCTCAGCCACTCATGCCATTGTTAAAGTTTACCTCCACTTCTACACTCCGATATAGCCGTAATGTAGAAGGTGATATCACTTGATGACAATCAGCTGGTGCATAGAGCGGGGTCCTCACTGTAGCTAGTGAGGTGAACATGTGTGGATTCGATGAAGAAGATGTCTGGTAGACAAAAGCCACATAATAGTACTGCATATTCCAAAGCAAGTAGGGTCTGAAACACTCTTTAGCTCCAGTTTGATAGCGTATGCAAGTTTTCCTGCACACACTGCAGGCTGAGTTGATCCATGGCGTCAGATGGAATCTCCCATGCTCCACCATTCGTGGAGTCACGCTGCAGCTGGATGCGAGGTGTCAAAATCCAGGGGACGTTGTACGTCATCCTCTTACCACCCGCCGCTGGCTTTGCATGTGCTTTTGATAAAAGGAGGTAAAGCGCAATACAATCTGCAGTGCTAGATAGGGACGGGAAGGTTAGCAAGATCAGTTGAAGTTAAGTCGATGCAGATCATGGCTTGGCGGTAGGTGGGGTGATATTTGAATTCGCATTTTTCAAATTTTTATATGAATCACGAATCAAATAAATCAAATATTTCGCTGTACTATTCAAAAATCATAGCTTTCTGATTCGTCAGATCCAAGGGCTGGGACGCACACGTGCTAACACCTTAGGATTTGGCCTGAGCTAAAGGTACCTTACGTACGGAAGGGGGTTTCAATACAGTACTATCCCCCTAAATACTTCACACATACATGGGTCAAAACTGGGATTATTGCTAGGATTAGACTAGGATCGTGAGATTCTGAACAAGGACTGCAAAGACCTTATGAGCTCATTTGGGTAATATTCATAAAATAAAAGACTCACAGTGCAAGGGTTATGCAAAGATTTGAGCAAATGAGATCACGCAAATCACACTTTTGCCCTTCTATGTGTGAAGTATTTGGGGGGGTAGTAATTAATGACTGGCGCACCCCCTGTATTGCCAACTATTCTGCCACCCAAATAAGGTAATTGCACAACGCTGAATTTGATTGAATTAAATTGATTGACTACCAGCCTGAAAAGCCTCCTCTCCTCCATATGACCTTCTAAATCCTTTGTAGCATAGTGTCAATAAAGTGATTTATATGATTCTCAGTTGATATTTCATGGTCTTACATATTTACTATAACTTTCTTCAAATCCTTCAAATTCTACCCTTCATGTGGTTTCCTGTTTTATAGCAATTGCTTAAAGATCTTCCATATGTTCTCAATTGGATTTAAATTTAATAAGATTGATGGTTAATTAATTAAATTAATATAACACTTTAATTGTACAACGTTACAAAACCCTTTATTCTTTAATGTATTCTTTTTGTTATGTATAAGGCTATTATCTTCTACATAAAAGAAGTCTCTTAATATATCAAATATCTTCTTTACTAGCTATGCCTTTATCTTAAATATTTCCTTTAATAACCTTTTTAGGATTTACTCAGCATATTTCTATTATGTGAAATCTTTACTTTTACCTTCATATGAAACAAAATAAAGTTTAGATTTGAAGTTATAACTAATTGCAGTTCATACCATAATTGATTTATGGCCTAAATGAAATGTAAATTAAATGTAATCAAGATTCCTTTGCTCTTCGCGCTTGTACAAAAGATGTTGTCTTCGGAGTATATGTCAGGGTGATTTATGCGCAGAGTGAAGAGAGACCAGTAGGCTAGGGAAGAGCAGATAGATAGCAGTAAAGTAGTAGTTGGGTAAGTATAAACTCGCTTTATGATTTCCTTGTTCTCTTCATTCCGAAAATTGATCTCTGACACCGTCAGAGAGGAGGGGGAACTCCCCTCTTTATAGACAGGACTCAGCAGCTAAGGAGCGGCTAGGATTCAGACCCCTATCCTTCCCTTAACTTCACGTGACTAGTATACAAGTAACCTGATAGTATATCTGAGCATATAATTATTTCATCATAATATATTCTCCTCCTCTAATAATTAACATTATGATCTTAATGTTTTATATAATATATGAATCGTTTACCTTTATTGATTTTCGAGAAAAATAGTTTATAATTAAGAACATGATAATAATAGCTAAAACGCATAAGTGTAATCTATATAATATCGAAAACATTGTGGACCCCCTTATGTAAGTCGTCACCTTTATTCTTCCTCTGATTGGTTTGTAAAAGCTGTTTTCGTTGATATTATTGGTTATTCACAATTGTAAGTTATATTATTTTCGTAATGTGGCCATCCAATCAACCCTTTAGTTTACAGCC
The DNA here is from genome assembly GCA_002812745.2 of Scytalidium lignicola. Lineage (NCBI taxonomy): Eukaryota > Fungi > Ascomycota > Leotiomycetes > Scytalidium > Scytalidium lignicola. Next base: position 158,362 of record NCSJ02000037.1, read on the forward strand.
TTGGTATTCTCAGAGGTTATTAATAATATGGTATATATAGAATATCATACAGTTACTCACTTTTCCCTTTCTTCAGTATATTAGTTATCACATGTTTAGTTACTTGGAAACGTTATGCTCTTCAAGAACCATGATATAATGTTGATTCCTCTTTTACGTATCCCTTTTGACATGCTTTTACATGTTCTTTCTGTTATGGTCTGTAAGCTTGTCTTTAATTGTAAGCTTTCCTTTATGCTTCTCAACATCTTTGAAATTATATAACTTAAAGTAATATACCTCTTAATTATAACATCTTAATTGTTAATAAAATAATAAGTAGAAGAGTTTGATATTATATTCTTTCTTCCTTGCCTACTGGCCATTATACAGTCTGTAAGAAAGACTATCTTACTGAATATTTCCTTTGTTGATATCAGGATAGTTTGTATAATATTTGCTTAGACTATAAAGTATATTATTACTTCCTTTTATACTTTGTACACTTAAATACTAATGAATTGTAAAAATGTTATTGTCAAAATCAAGATTGAGTTATGCTAGAAGAGCTTAATATAAATACTTCACAACAAACTTGACAAGCTTATAATACTTTACTACCTTCAAATAAGAGAAGACAATTGAATTGATTTGTAATTCTTGTTTAACCAATGTAATTACATACTTTAAAGTTAATCCAGAATCATAAAACCTTTTCAATTACCCCTCTTACTGTCAAACCTCCTTTACCTCCTTTACTTTCTCCATCTTCTTTACTTTCTAGTACAGCCTTGAGTACAACTTTTACAAGTTTACAAGAACTTCCTCAGAAGGTAATATGATTATAAAACATGTTAAAAGGTTTTATATTTATATTTTGGCTTATTAAGCCTTATTACATAAGATAAATAAATGATGAATATATATATTGTAAAATGTTATTTTAGCTAGAGGAGATGTTCATAAGTTGTTATAAAAATAAGAAATTAGATTTAAAGTTATTTTGTAAGTTGCTTTAACTATTAAAAGACTTGTTTATAAAAGATAATCTATAAGTAAAAACATTTTGATCTTAAATAAGAAGATATAACTTTACTTTTGCTTTTACATTTGTAAATTATACTAACAATGAGTATATTAATGGTTAAGGAGGTAATATAACTTATTTCTTGATTTATAATATATTATATCATTTACAAGGACTTTTAGATTTAGCTTATTCTTCAGAAATACTTAAATTCACTTAATTGTTCTTTTATAATTTAGATTATATTATAAATGTTTAGTTTGATTAAAATCCTAAGTTAAATTAAATGTTATTATATAAGCTTTATATTATGCTTACAAGTTGTAACCCTTTTATTCACTTATACAAAATAGCCTTTGAATATATAATTGTATAACCAAGGTACTTTTAACTGAGTTTGAACTTTTGAATAAAATTAATTAAAGAAGATACTTATTATTTAAGGTGTATTAATCTTTTTATGTATGATAAGATTACTAAAATCATTCTTAAAGAATCCAGTGAATTCAAGTCTAGAGATATTATATTAGTTAACTAGAGTAAAAGTAATAAGATATCTTAATTAATTTGAATTCTAACAAGTCATACTCTTTACATATTATTACATTATATATTATTATTCCTTTATGGTGATTATAGTTGACATTATAACTTGGAATATCAGGATAATAATGAAAATAAACAGTTAACATAATAAATGTGGTTTTGTTATCATTTACACCTTTGAAAAAATCAATTCTCTTTTATTTTTTACAGTTACTAACTCTTTTAGTAGTATGTTGTTGATTCTTATGTATGTTATAAAACTTATAAGCTTGATTAGCTTTATAATCATCAAAATCAATTGTAAACTGATCTGTATCAATCTGTACATAATGCTTTACAGTTAAGGAATACAAATATAACTAAGTTAAGCTATTATATTATACTTCCTTTTATGTTTGTAAGGAGTAATTATTATATACAATAGTTATTTTAAGATTTAATAACCTTAATATGTTATTTTAAGAAACTTATATACTTTATTATTATGATTATAAATCTTAATTAGCAAGAGATTTGAGATAATCTTCTTCTTAGCCAGTTGGCTATAGACTACTCTAATTTAGTTGTTTATGTTTTTGAGGTTAAAAAAATTAAGTTATATAAAGAACTTAAGGTAAGAGCTCTTAGCCCTTAAGAAGGTTATTATTTTACAATTAAATATCAAAAATATGGTTTACCTTATATATACTTTATTTTATTCACTAAATATTATACAGTTAAGCTTACTCTAGACTGTATTGATGAACTTATTTATACAAAGATATTAAATTTATCTTATGATCCTCATAGTGTTTTACAAGATTTGGTGATCAAATATATAATATATAGTATATGTAATTCAGATTATCTTTAAAATCCTTGTATAAAGTATAAAATAGTTATTAAACTACTTTATTATTCAAAGTACTTTCCAAAGAAGTTTACAGATATTATTATTATTTCTGAAGATGAATATCCATTATACTATTATAAGGATGATGGTCAGATGTATGTAGACAAATTAGACATTTCTGGCTAGCTAATTACAAGTAACAATTGTTAGATTATTCTTTATAACTTATACTTACTTTAAAAGTTCAACTATCACTTTAATGTTAAGTTATATAATATAGTATAAGTTGTAAAGTATATTTACAAATACATTTACAAAGGTTATAATTGTTTTACTGTTGTAGTTAAAAACTAATAGAATAAGATTAAGTAATATATTTAAGTATATTATATTAACTTTATAAAAGTTGTTGTTTAATTGATAGAATATTTGACTTATTAAGAGTAGTTATTAATAATATACTTACTTATACATCTTTTAAGAGAATATATAATTACTTTTAAGAATAATATAAAATTAGATTAGATTGTAAATATAATTGAAAACTTTTNATTCTAAACTAATAGCCTTTTTCAAGTGTAATTCAAAGGATAACTATGTTGACTTAGATCTTGTAAAACATATTCATAATAATAACTTTATATATAGTTATAAGTTCTTATATTAAGAGTTTCTTAATTACTTTGTATAAGATGGAAAGCTTAAGGTTTAGAAGGACTATAAACAAGGCTAAGTAATAAGTTGTATATATCATTGTAACTTAGCATATAAGAAGAGATATTATTTATAACTTTTACTTATACATATTCATAGCTTAAAGTCATTTGAGAAGTTATATATAGTTGATAGTATATAATACTTTATATACTATGTAATATATGTTGTTAAAGGTTTAGTTAATGATAATTAAGAATAGTTTTCTTATTTTGAAGAAGTAATTTAGTTTGATTTAAGAAGTAGTTTATAGATTATATTCTTAATTAGCTTATAAGTATAGTTAATTAACAAGCTTATAACTGTATAAGAGTATTTCAAGGTCTAGATGTATGATGATTTATAGCATTATTTAAAGTCTTTTTATAATATAAGATTCTTATTAGTATTACAGAATCTTAAGTATAATTACAAATTGTATTTGCTTAATAAGAAATTATACAATCTTCAGAGAACTCTTGTATACTTTTGTATACTTATACTTTATTTTGATTAGTCTTTGCTTGATTCTACTAAATATACATATGATCTTATACAAGAAGAGTCTTTAGCTATTAATATATAAGATCAATTAAACAATAATTAACATTAATGTTTTAATACTATTATTATAACAATTAAAAACAAGTTATAAATTGCTTATTTTTATTTGTAAGAGCTTAGAGGAATTAGTAAGACCTTTCTTTACAAGACTATATACTATTACTTTCGTGGATTAAGTAAGAATGTATTATGTATAGTTTTTACAAGCATTATTACACTTTTACTTTTNAGAAGGTTGTATAGTTTATTCTTAATTTTGAATATTAATTCAACTAAATGAATTGTTTATAAGTATAATTATAAAGAAAAGTAAGTTAGTAATTATAATTTGTAAAGTAGATTTGATTATATAGGATAAAGTTCTTATACAATATAAGTATTACTTTAAGGTTGTTCATTGGTTATTATATGATTTACAGTCTGTAAAAGGTTAAAACCTTCTGTTTAAAGGTGTTCTTACTATTCTTAATAATGATTTTGCTTAGATTTTGCTAGTAATAATAAAAGGAACTTAAGTAGATGTTGTTTATACTTGTTTATAATACTCTTTTATATAACCTTACTTAAAGAAGTTATGATTAATTATCAATATGTATATATAACCTAGAGATAGAAAAGTTAACTTTGTTTAATGGATTAGGTTATTACCTTATAATATAGCTTTGAATAAGCTTGTTTCTATTCTAAATAAGATTCTTAAACATGTTAACTTGAATAAGTTATTTAAGAGTATATACCTTATATCTTTGCTTGAATATACTTTTACTGAATTTAATACTTTTCATAGTAAAGCTTTACTTATAACATTGAATTATATAATGAAGAAGCTGAATATAAAAGTTTTAAAATGGTTTTTAAGAGTTAAGCATTCTTATATATTTGTAGATTTGGTTAACATAAATGAACAAGATAATAGTTTATACTAATACTTTATAAAAATGTTATAGTTGATCAAACTCTTATATTTACCCTCTTCTGAGCTTACATTAAAGGTTAACATCTTAGTAATGTTAATATATAACTTATATCTTGTTAAAAGATTGTATAATAGTAGTCAAATGGTTATAACCACTTTACAAGCATACATAATTAAGGGTTAACTATTAAGAAGTGATTTTAATAGTTAAAAATGTATAATTCCTCAAATCAAGCTTTCTTTCAACAAGGTTAATCTGTTATTTACATTTGACTATAAGTAATTCTCCTTTTAAGTATGTTTTATTATGATTATAAATAAAGCTCAAAGTTAATTATTTGACAAAGTTAACTTTAATTTACATAACTTTGTCTTTATATATAATCAATTTTATATAACAATCTCTTAAACTACTTTTATAAGAGGTTTATCTATTCTTTTACTAAAAAGAGTTATTACAATTATTAATGTAATATATCCTGAAGTTCTAAATGATTTTATAATTTAATATCTATGTATATTATAATTCAGAATGTTTTAAGAGTATAAAGGAAAGGGAAAAAGAAAATCAATTCTATAATATACCTTAATTAAGACTTTTTATAAGATTTTACTCCTCCTCTTCATCATTGGTTACAATTAATATAACTAGTTCTATTTAAAGTTAAGTTTAATGGTACTTCTACTTAGAATAAGTTATCTTTACAACTTTTAAGATATAGTCTTAGAATATCTTCATAAGGTTATACAGCCTTTTGGCTAAGAGGGGGTTAGCAAGAGCAAGAGTAAGAGCAAGAGTAAAAGTAAGGGTAAGAATAGCAAGGTTAACTTTCAAACAGTTAATTATAGTTTGTACAACTTAAAGAAGAGATTACTTACTACTACTAAGTTGGAATGAACTAACTAGACCAATTAAGGCTAGTATAACATGACAAGGATTACTAAAGCTAAGGGCAAGAGTAAGAGCAAGAGCATTAAGAGAGTTATTAAAGTTATTAGCTAGGGCTATGCTTAGAATGACAGGAGCCAGGACTTATACTGTAATTTAGGCAGCTTAGAGATTGTTGTGCATTATTTAGTTAGCCTTTTATAATCTGTAAATAAGTAGAATATATTACTTACAATGCTTGATATTATACTAAGAGCTAGAAGAGTTATAATAACAATTATAACAACTACTACCAAACAGACTAAGAACTACCACATAAGCTGTCCATAAGCCACAGCTTGATTCACAATGACAGCATACAGCTGCCCTAACATTCTCAACTCCTCAAATCTGGCCTATAAAGGCCTTATCATTTTGGATATAGCCCCCATTAAAAGCACAACCAGCGTATAAGACAAGAACATGTACAACTAGTATTAAAGCTAGTTGTTAGACAAAAACAGTGTTATAGAATGTAACACCCGAAATGATAACAAAGTTAGACATGATGGTGATGATGATGGTGGTTTAAAGTAATAGTAGTAGTAGTAGTAATAGTAGTAGTAATAGTTATAAGTGTTAAAGAAAGAAGATTTAGGAGATGGTTTAAAGGTGGCAATATATAACTTTACAATTAATAACAATCTGATTTCATTGTCTTTATTCACATATTAGTATGTTAATAAAGCTACAACTTATAATTCTATTCAGAGTTGATTCTTTGTATTATAATAGTACTAAGAATAACTATGGTTATATTGTTGAAAGAGAACTAAGGTTATCATTCCTTTTGTCATACTAAACTAAAATAACTTCTTTTACAATTTGTTACAGTCAAATCCATTGTTATATCACTATTTTAAGGCTGTACAAAGGAGGTGGTTAAAAGAAAGGGAGGCTGATTATGTAATGAGATATCACATGCACTAAGGGGGTGCAAAGCACTTCTACCTACAAGTGGAGCAAGTAACAAGCTTTGCTTGTAAGAAGAGTATTGTTAAAAACGTTCAAATTGAATTGCTCTTTGATCTTTAACATAAGAAGTATTCTCTAATCGTAATATTTAGTAAATCATTAAATTATTTTATTAACTATCTCTTCTAAGATTTTATGTCGTCTACTAGTAGATTTATGTACTTAATCGTCAAGAGCTTGCCTTGCGCAGCTCAAGAGCTTCATCATTCTAGCGTCATCACCACATAAGAACAGCTCTACACCTTTTAAACAATTATTTCACAGGTTTTAATCTTCTTATCTTCTAGTGTTAATCTCCAACCATTAAACTTGAGCTGTTTATATGCTCACAATATCAAAGTTATCTAGTATGAAGTTCTAGACCTTCTTGCCTCTTGCCCTTGCTAAGCTCATAACAGCTCATAATAGCAATTCGTCAAGTTTGTCACTTACTAACATCCTGAGAACTAACTCTCTTTATACTCAATGGTATTATAAAAACGTTTCTAAGCTTTCTCTACTGATACTAACATATTCAAGCATTCTTGAAGAACAGCTTAACCTTGTTAAAGCTCTTAATTACATGACTAATGTTATTATTCTAGCATCTAGTAATGATGCCCTCCATTTGTTCCTTAACAACACTGCTATGGCTAGGATACTAGCCTTTGAATCAGGGGCTATTGCAGTAGTTCTGTCTTACCATGTCCTGAACAGCACTTACTCTGCTAACAACTTCACGGACATATCCATGTTCATCAAGACGATGTTAGAGAATAGTACTTATGAGAATGTTACCAGCGGACAAGTTGTTAAAACTAAGAAGGATAGAGATATGGTCAGCTTTTATAGTACTTTAAAAACTAAGGTGAATGTTATTTAGGTAGTATTGTTATTCTCTTTCCATTGGTTTGATCTTTACTAATAGCTTGTCAAGATCTCAACTTCACTGGCGGTTTTGTTTATATTATTAACTATGTTCTTGAAATCCTTATGAACCTTTTTGCTACTGATATTGCTGTTAATCTCATTGTTGTCACTACTGTTATCTTAGCTACTCACTTAACTGACAACTTCATCGACATGCAAAGCATGACGATGTGCATGCTTAACAACAGTGCCTTCGTAGCCATTGCCTCTGTTGTGGGTAACTTGTCCAATGATAACTTGCAGAGCATCTTTCGGTACTACGTCGTCTGAAGTATAGTTGTATATAGAACTACCTTGGAGAATGGTACCCTTCGGATGGCAGAGGGCTTGAATATTAATATCTCGGTGGACAATGGCATCGTTTATGTTAATAAGGTGAGAGTCATCTTGCCTGATGTGTTCATCTCCAGTAGTGTGGTTTATGTCATCGATAAGTATACTTACACTGTTCTACCTTACCCTAACAAATCTCAGTGTCTTCAACCTGAGCAACAAAAGTAGTATACCCAATCCCACCACCACCGAACCTGCCTTTTGCGGTGCATCCACCGTGGTCGGTGGCAATGTACCGTTCATGTCTTAACGTTCTCACCCTAACGGAGACGGCGACAGGATTGGAAACGTTGACGACTACCGCAGCTGGCGTACAGCATGCAACTACTGCAGTGGCTTTCGGTGCTTTGTTCGGCGGTGCGGCAATGGTTATGGATGGTCTTTAAGTGTGACATGATGTAATGTGGTAATAAGTTCTGTTGAACGGGGTGAGTAATGGGGGCAGGAGAGGTCCGTGATCATGGGAAGCAGGTTAAGCTATCGGGCTTCGTAAATTGATGAATGCTTATGAATGTTGATAATACTTGTCATAATAATGTGACGTGGCCTCTCTCCATAGTCATACAGTATATCAAACCTTCTCCTCAATGTTGTAGTAATTCTATGTATGACGCCGTTCTACTTACATAATACCCCTTTGTACCGTTCTTTGACCCAGTTTATATATGATTATTTTTAGGTTCAATCATGGATGCTTCAACGTTGTTGCCGCACTTTATTGTTCCTCGGGGATCCATCAAAGCATCGACGTGAGGAAATCAAGAAATAACTGAACTGAACATCTGCTCCTTCAAGTCTAGTGTGCAGGGCGCTTGGTGTGATATCAGCTCCACGCACTTATTCATTGCCAGCTATTAGTATAATTCTATTAGCCAACCACTTTTTTTAAACTGCTTAATCAATCACCGTGTTCATTTATTAATATTAAGTGGGGAATAAGGAGTGATCTTATGGGTTGCCAAACAGGCACATAGCCTAATGCCCTTGATAGCCTCATTCTGAATGTATGTATTGTCAACTAATTGTAAGTTCTAATAGCCTTGACGTAGTAACGCTTACAACACCCATTTGTTCAGCACAAGCCTCTCTGAATATTTACTCAGCAGGATGCCCAAGTCGCTTAGCTTGCTCTTCCAGCTAGGCATATTGGCTCATTCGGGGAGGTCGTATTTGTGAACGAAGTGAGAATTTGCTAAAGCACTGGCTTATAAACGTCATTAAAGTGGTTCGGCAGTTCTTACATTCACGCATGCCCTACCTGGTTACAATAAACATAGGGTTAAGGACGAAACCCACTCTGATAACCAAAGTTTGAAGCTGTCCCACTCTACCACAAATGATAGTCTTAAAATGGGTTGTTATATCTTAGCATTGGCATGTGCAACTTAAGGAGAGCACATTCACATAACCTCTCTCACCCCACGAATTAGAGAGTTGTCACGATCAGAACAGAAGTACTTTCGTACATCAGGTTTGACCTGGGATCCGGAGCGAAGTAAATAAAACGGGGCTGCCCCGATTCTTGCAAGCAGAAGATCGCCGATGGAGGACGCGTGTCGCGATGAGAGAACTAGCAGTTGTATGACACTCGAGTTGGGCTAAAAAATCACGGATCGCTGCTGGTAATATTACTACTGATGGTCCTGCTCCTTTAGTTCGTGGGACGGTGTCCGGCTTTGGCTTCGGTTTGGCTTTTGTGCGACATCAAAGCCACCGCCCTCCTTGGCGCTCGCAGCGCCGGATCCCTGGGCACTGGAGAATCATAAAATTCGCCTCTACGCGTATTGGGTCACATCAACGCTGATACCTTTGCAATAAGAGACGAAGAGTTAAGGTTCCGCATCCGAGATTAACATCTTGTGAATTGTAGCGAGAACGTCGAGATCGAATGGCCATCGATGAATAGCAACACTACCTTCAACTTAGCCGATGACCTACAAACTCCTACGCAAGGCAATCTGGCTCAAAAGTCTTCTTCAGACCCTGGGGATCGCAGCCTGTGTCATGACAACATCTCGCCTTCGACTTTCGGCGATCTCAAGGGCAAAATCACTTCGGCAGAGCCAAGGATGAGCGAAATGGAAGACAGCGTGATTGCAACTGCACAAAACCCGTTGACCTTAAAGAAAACATATGATCACGAAGAGATCATACATGACACAACAGCCCTTCAACCTCAACCAGGCAGAATTGAGGATTTCCAAGTAGCAGACAACAAATTCGCATTCACGCTAGGCCAAATGTCGAAGTTGGTCAACCCTAAGAGCTTATCAGCCTTCTACGCTGTTGGGGGAATGGATGGCTTGGAAAAAGGCCTGAGGACAGACAGACAAAGCGGCTTGAGTCTTGACGAAGGCTTCATTGATGGGACGATCTCGTTAGAGGAATCTAGAAGTACCAGACCAGTGTCGAAACACCTTCCTGGTTCGCACCCTGTGGAATGCAAGACTCCAGAACCGCCAACCAAGCATCAAGGGCCAGATCGCTCGTTTGCCGACAGGAGAAGAATCTTTGGAGAGAATAGACTACCCGAGAAGATCCCCAAAAACATCCTACAACTTGCATGGGCGACATACAACGACAGAGTTCTCATTTTGTTGACTATCGCAGCTGTCATATCGCTAGCCGTAGGACTTTACCAATCGTTTGGGCAGCCGCACGAAGAGGGCGAGGCCGCTGTTGAGTGGATTGAAGGAGTAGCGATCACAGTGGCGATATTGATTGTGGTGGTAGTTGGCTCTCTGAACGATTGGAAAAAGGAACGTCAATTTGCTAAGTTGAACAAGAAGAAGCAAGACCGAACCATGAAGCTTATTCGGTCTGGAAAGACTCAGGAAGTTTCCGTCTTTGATGTGCTTGTTGGAGATGTGATGCACCTCGAACCAGGCGATCTGGTACCTGTGGATGGCGTCTTTATCGGTGGGTACAATGTCAGATGCGACGAGTCTTCGACCACTGGCGAATCTAGCCTGGCCACCAAACACGCGGCTGCAAGTGTGTTCCAGTCAATATTGGCGGGAGAGGATCTCAATAAGATGGATCCGTTTATACTATCTGGTAGTAAAGTCAGTGAGGGAGTTGGTACTTTCCTAGTAACCGCCGTTGGAGTCCATTCGAGCTACGGAAGGACGCTGATGTCCCTTCACGAAGGCCCTGAGGCCACTCCATTTCAGTCAAAGCTGAATCGTCTGGCCAACCAGATTGCAAAACTAGGAATCGCTTCTGCGCTGCTGTTATTCGTTACCTTGCTCATCAAGTTCCTTGTTCAATTGCGAGAGAGTACGCTGAATGCCTCCGGAAGAGCTCAACAGTTCTTGCAGATCCTCATCGTGACAATAACAATCATCGTTGTGGCGGTGCCAGAGGGCTTGCCGCTTGCGGTCACTTTAGCCTTAGCTTTCGCTACTAGGAGGATGCTGAAAGATAAGAACCTGGTCCGATATTTGAAGGCTTGCGAGACGATGGGCAATGCTACAACCATCTGTTCCGACAAGACTGGTACGCTGACTCAGAATGTTATGACAGTAGTTGCAATGTGCCTAGGTCAGAATAGCACCGTCGACGACAAGGAAGATTCACCGTTGACAGTGACACAGCTTGGCGCCGGTTTTGTTGCGGACGATTCCGTTCGCGAAATTTCCCAGCCTGTCAAGTTGCTCTTGAAAGATTCTATAGTCATTAACTCTACGGCGTTCGAAGTTCAACATAAAGGACGTCTAGCCTTTATTGGCTCCAAAACCGAATCAGCCCTCCTTAACTACGCGCATAGATGTCTCAGTATGGGACCGGTCAGCCTAGAGCGATCAAACAGCCATACTGTTTACCTAGTACCATTTGATTCTAGTCGAAAGTATATGGCTACTGTAGTTCAGACAGATCATGGCTTCCGGATTTATGCCAAAGGAGCTGCGGAGGTGATGCTCGAAAGGTGCTCCCAAATCGTTCACAATCCGGTTTCGTACGTTTCTAGTAAGACTATCACGCCAAAACGTATGGATCGTCTGAATCGCACCATCGAAAATTTCACCTCCAGATCGTTGCGAACTATCGCCCTATTGTACCGCGATCTCGAGAGCTTATCATACGACGCGGCTGGAACTATCCAAGAATTCTTCCAGGCAGGCTTTGACGACCTGTTCAAGGACATGACACTACTTGCAATTGTAGGAATTCAAGATCCCTTGCGGAAGGGTGCTAAAGATGCTGTTTCAAGGTGCCAGGCGGCTGGCATCACGGTCCGCATGGTCACGGGCGATAATTTGTTGACCGCCAAAGCGATCGCCAGAGAATGCGGCATCCTCACGGAGGATGATTTTGTGATGGATGGTCAAAGTTTTAGAATGTTGGGGGTCGTTAAGATGAAACGTGTCATTCCTCGTCTGCAGGTACTGGCACGATCCAGTCCCGAAGACAAGAAAGTCTTAGTCAAGGCACTTCAAGAGTTAGGTGAGGTTGTCGCAGTCACTGGGGATGGCACAAATGACGCACCAGCCCTGAGGATGGCAGATGTCGGATTTTCTATGGGCCTTACCGGCACGGAAGTTGCTAAAGAAGCTTCTGATATCGTCCTTATGGACGATAACTTCTCCTCGATCGTCAAGGCAGTGATGTGGGGCAGGGCTGTTAATGATGCCGTTCGGAAATTTCTGCAAGTGAGTTGTATCGTGCGTTAGTTGCAGGATATTTTCCTCTAAATCCAGTTAGTTCCAGATCACTGTTAATATCGCAGCAGTGATATTGACATTTGTATCTGCAGTTGCCAGTGACACTGAAACTTCTGTCCTGACAGCGGTTCAGCTGCTGTGGGTTAATTTGATCATGGACACAATGGGTGCTCTTGCACTAGCCACTGACCCTCCTGCAGGGAGCATCCTCAATAGGAAACCGGATCCGAGGTCGTCGCCGTTGATCACAGTTACGATGTGGAAGATGATTCTTGGCCAGTCTGCCTATAAACTCATTGTGTTGCTGATATTGCATTTCGGTGGAAGATCGATATTTTCATACCACTCGGAGGGTGAAAGAGCACAGCTGAGGACGATGGTTTTTAATACTTTCGTCTGGATGCAGATTTTCAACCAGTATAAGTGAGCTACTCTTCTTACAACTATCTCACCTCAAACTGATGCATAATAGTAATCGTCGAATTGATAATAAACTCAACATATTCGAGGGCATCACACGGAATTGGCTGTTTATAGGCATCAACCTCTGTATGATTATTGGGCAAGTCATCATTGTTACACTTGGTGGCAGAGCATTACAAGTCGTGCGTCTTAACGGAGCTCAGTGGGGATACTCAATTGCCCTCGGTTTCCTCTCCATCACATTCGCAGTTATTATCCGATGCGTTCCAGATCACATTTTTCGAGAGATCATTCCACGTAAGTGGTCATCTCAGGTGGTCTCTGATGAAAGAAAGTAGGTGGATTGGGATTCTGCGCTCATAGAAATCCGAGAAGAAATGGAATTCCTGTCGTGGGTCAATGGTGGACGTCTTCATGCATGTAACCTGCGGGGCAAATCACGCGGGAAATCTGGGCTCAAACCTGTAGCAGTTATGGCAGGTCTTGTCGCGGGCAGTATTGGTGGTTGGCCTCGAACTAAGCATGCTCTTTGACTTGATCCCTTGTTTACGATGGTGGATCGAACTGCTGGGATCGCTACTCTTCGCGATGATTGCGGTCTCATATTAGATTTCTAATGACATTGCACTCGCTGGTTTGTGCTTCGTTTTAGGGGCTGTTTGGCAACCATATGGAGACCCGAGGATGGACGTAGTTTTCACACGCAGATATCTCTTAAGGTGCTCTTCACTGATCATTTTGTATAGATTCCAAGAGTCGGCTTTATCACCACGAAACATCTTTTTCTTTGACAACCGCATCTATTTCTGGTGTCGAAGAGCACTTTGGAGCGAGGACACGATTTACGATAAGTTTCCGCTCGAATTACCACCTAATAGATCTGAAATAGGGAGATGGGCCAACTCGATACCGCGCATTTCTCGACATACGAATCGCCCTTTTTTCGACTTTACTCATGTGGTTGTGGTGGCTGTTGTGTCGAGGAGGAGTCATGTGTAACGTTCCTACCAGGATCAGGATGACTAAGGTCTATGGATAACTTGAATAGACAAGGTAAAGGGCGAGTTTGCCGTTTGATGGTGGGTCTTGCGATTTTTTGGGTATACAATCAACGAATATACTTAATTAAGATCAACACATATAAATTCTATTAACTCGATTAGGAATATGATATTATTATAAGAATATCAATAGAAAAAATTGAAATTCCTTTTACATAAATATATAAATATACTTATGCATTTGTATAAAATTAATTATTATTGATGACTAAGCAAGCACTGCAGACTTCATTAGTTTATGAATAGACAACCATCATAAGTTCATTTCTTGACATATCGCGATCAAACTCTTCTTGCTGGGAATTCAGAGCAACTATCAACAATGATTTTCGAAAGAATCGTCGTCATTGGTAAATCTGGTTCAGGGAAGACAACTCTAGCCACAACACTCGCCAAGAAACTCGAGCTCTCTCACATCGAGCTAGATGCTATCAGCTGGCAGGAGAACTGGGTCCAACTTCCCAAGGACAAGATGCGAAAACGGGTCAATGAAGCCATTCAAGCCAATGGCCTCTGGGTAGTGGACGGTAATTACAGCTTCGTACGAGATATCGTCTGGACACGCGCCGACACAGTGATATGGCTCGACTATCCTCTTCGAGTAGCTCTCTGGCGACTCATATGTCGAACAATAAGTCGCTTAGTTCGACGAACGGAGCTTTGGAATGGGAATCGGGAGAGTGTTCGACATCATTTGACTTTTGATCCTGATGAAAACTTATTTCTGTGGGCTATTAGGACGCATTGGCAGCATCGAAGGGAATACCCGATGTTGTTGAAACAGTCGGAGTATAGTCATTTGAATGTTCTAAGATTTCGAACTCCGAAAGAGTTAGAGGCCTTTGTATGCGGGATAGGGAATTCAGAGCAGATGAGAGGGAAGTAGCACAACGAAATACCTTCTTATAATATATGATTGGAACATGTGGATTTCTTAATAGTTCTTCCTTACAAACATTTTGAGGGCCATATAAATCTCAAAATATTTCTTTCTACAATTTAGAGATTGCCATCGCCAGCCTGGCCATCTCCTCCCTTGGATCAACAAGGTCCTCCTCACTTATCCCAAGTAATTCATTATCCACCTTCCTCCACACCGTTAACCATCCAAAGAACAGTACCTGGGGAACAGAACCAAATTCTGGTCCTCCAAAATGTCCCTCTCGGATCCTCTCTTCCGCAAGATCCTTTTGCTCAATAATTGAGAACGATTTTCTCGTCCATTTTTTTTTTKGCCGAACTCTTTCTACCACAGCCAGTAGGTCACGTTGGGTAGTTACCCCATCTGCTACATAGAGTAGACAGTTCTTTGTCTCGGGGAAATTTAAGAGCAATCCGGCTACAGCTGCACCTAGAGTCTTGATTGAAGTAGTAGAAAACGGATGCATTCCTTTATCGGGTAGTATGGCTTCCTCTTTGTCAAAATTAAAATTCATAGCTCCTACTCTCATTGCTTTACACAGTCAGTTAAAACACTGTTATATCACAAGAGATAGGCTTACCGGAAGATATGATAACTCCGGCATACAGAAGAGCATATGAAATCTTTCCTTCTGCCGCCCTCGTAAAGAGATAATTATGCACTACACATTTCGCACCTATAACACCAGTCGGTGGAAGCGTAGCTGGACCAATATGACTTGACGTAGCGCCATTCCCACCAGCAATATCCGGCGCCCATTCAGAGGGCACAAACAGTTTTACGCCAGCCTCAATGGCAGCATCGATCAAAGCAAGTTAGATAGTGTCTAACCCAATGAAAGGCTGTAATTTGGTAAACACAACAACGGCATCTTGTCCGTGAAGAGCATCTACCAGGGATGATGGATTTCCAAAATCAATATGGACCATTTCGATACCTGGAGGAAGTTTCCTGGCTTTGTCGAGAGTGCTAGTGCAGAGCATTAATTTAACATTGAACTTTCCTGATGCAACAACGCCTTCGACAGTTGGAAGACCATTGTTTCCCGTCTATTGAATATGTATTAGTACAAATACAATAAGCACTTTTGCTTGTTCACAAAGGTCTACTTACTCCAAACCAAGCTACATTAACTTTATAATATTCAAAGTTTAACATGAAGGATATTTAGCCTTTATTAACTTTAAAAATGTGTTTTACTAAATGTTGTTAATTCCGAACTTTGGTTGTAGTATGATCATATACAGGCTTTCTAGTGTTAGAAAATAATCCATTTGTTTCTTAGATATTACTCTGCTAAATCACGAAATGATCAAATCAAACCGAGCCTATCTTGAGAGCACTTTGAGGTAGTTAAGCCACCTAGGGCCAATCTCCAGATCCAAGATCCGTCCCTCTTCCACATTTCTTATCTTCCATGATTTGATCAATACTCCAGGGTTCATATTTGTATCCTGGAGGGTAGTTTGGAGGAATACTTTCGTCTGCGTCGAATGGAATGTGCTTCTTCATTGACTCCAACACCTTTGCGTAGTTCTCCTCGGCATAAACCTCAGGGTCGTGATCAAAAACCCACTTCGGATGACGAGGCAGAGACTTTTTCGGATCAAGCTTCGCTTTATCCCAATTTGTCTCTTGAAGTAGCTCTGCGTTGGCAAAGCCGAGCTTTTGTGCGCAAGCGGTACGTAAATACCTGCGAAATCACAAATAGTCAGTGGGGATAAAACCACATGGGGATATCGAGGCTATGTACCGGAATCTGATGTGCGCTCTAATAGATTGTGAGATATTCTCCTTTCCTCCCTTTTGAAGGCATGTGGCAATAGACACTCCATCTTCAATTGCTTGAGTAGCACCGTTCCCAGATGCGGGCAAGAAAGAGTGCGCACTGTCCCCAATTTGGACGACACGAGCACCTGGGGACGTCCAACTTGGTTGCGGGTCTCTCCAAAGTAGATTGAAATTGATGATGGTTTTTGGTGGTGTGCATTTGATCAATTCCTTGAAAATAGGTGCCCACTGAGTGGGACCGTGGGATTTCTCCAAGTCCTCTAGCACCTCCGAGGCTTCAATGGTGTTGTTCCAGGACTCCTTTTCACTGCTGGTGGCCTTTGAACACGTCAGCGTAAATAATTTTAATGTTGTTGCCATTGATGCACACTAAAGACCTTGGATTGAGAGACTCACATCATGATTCATAATCCAAATCATCACGTCAGGACGTGCAAGTGTGAGTGCATATGCAGATGGACTTGGATACAGTGACAGGTGAGAATTTGCTCCTATGCAATACAAGGCATCTAAACATGAAGGAGACTTACCCAAGAAAAGTCCGCACAATGGGAGATTTTCCATTAACTAAATGGAAAAATTCTCTCACTTCGGGATTTTGATCCAAGTGGTGCCTGGGAAAAGCCGCTCTCCACATTGCTCTGCCAGACGGAACGGCCCTTACTTGTCCCCCAACCAGACTTTGAGATTTAGAGCCAACTCCATCTGCAGCAATGACAAGATCAGCTTCGAATCTGTTACCTTGTTTCGTAATGACTCCCCCTTGACCTGCCTCGGTGTCTTCAAAATATTCCACCACATGTTGATTGAACTCCACCTTAATCCCAATCTTTTCGACCTGATTGAGGAACATTTTATAGATGAGTGGCCGCATCTGAAATGTACCTGGAGGGGTTTCGGGATCTAAGCCTTGAGCACGCAGTCTGTCTGCTACTCTCATGGCTTTGACTATTACCTCTCCACTGTGCTTAAAGGTCTCTATGTAAGCATCGTGAAGGCAAATTGAATCAAATTCCTCTTTCATTTCTGGCCAATGCTTGAATATTCCAGTCGCACTGAACCCCATGAAGAACATGTCACCTTTAGTCCTCTCAGCAAATGTTTTCTTATTTTTAAGTCTAGAGGTTTCTGTGGTTCAAATACCTGCTGTGTTGACAGTGGAGTTACTCTCTAGGATACGCACGCTCATTCCTTTTCGATGACACTCGAGAGCCGCTGATAGGCCGGCAAGTCCAGCGCCTACGATAATGATGTTGATGCCATTTGGAGGATATGGGTTAATTGGATTCGAATCCTTGGTCAATTCCGACTGAGAAATTGGTGTCATGATTGACCTGTGTTGATGCCAGGTAGAAAAGGTTTTGCGGTATTTTGAAGCTGATTTTGGTGTAAAGACTTGCAGGAGTCTCAAGCTGGAGAATTTTCATGAGCCTCTTTATATGATGCTAGCTTTGCATCTTATGGTCAAGTGCTGTCCTGTTTGGTTTAAGATTCGTGTTTAGGCTACGAATCTTGGGCCATTAACTCCATCTACGGAGTATCGGACGGACACCACGGGGGGCTCTTGCTTGTACGCTGGAAGAAGTACATCTCTAAAGGAGCACTCCTATTTGAACGGATAGGGAACAAATCTCTGACAAGACCCTGCTCCTAGCCACGTGAAAACCGAGGGGTCGATCCCTCATCGGTGGTCCGGTTCTAGCACGATCGATATGTATTCGCAGAGTCATCAGTGCTTTGCAGCCAGAAAACGGGACGGACCCACGGCATGTGGGTGAAATAGCAAGCCGGACATTTTACCGACCCACACGCACTCCGAATGGGGTCTCCGTGAAAAAACAATGAAATTCTCCGTACTCGCTTCTAGATTTATTCAACTTTGTCAGATATTAACTAATACGAAGTGGAATTGACGGCTGAATTCATTGTATGCTTGGATCATAGTAGCAATTACATAAAGCACACTTTCTGACAAACTTCACTTTTTTTTTTGTTTTTGAACATTCAATAAAAGTTCTCTTCTTCAACGTCCTTATCGCACATTTTTTNATATTCTAAACGATGGCGCTTGCATTGCAAAAAGTAATCATTGGAAGTAGTATTTCGTTCTCCTTCGTACTCTCTGGTATTTATAGTTTCTATGAAATCCATCAGTTAGCAGCTGTTCTGACTAATATCTAGGCAATGCTATCACCCAATCTTTCATGACCATCCCAGCTCTTCTAGTGGACTTTCGCCCTGCCACCTCTCCCGACTATTCAGCGACGGC
Organism: Scytalidium lignicola; assembly: GCA_002812745.2. Taxonomy (NCBI): domain Eukaryota; kingdom Fungi; phylum Ascomycota; class Leotiomycetes; genus Scytalidium; species Scytalidium lignicola. The sequence continues at coordinate 177,194 of NCSJ02000037.1, forward strand.
TACTCTTCTTGGTCGCCAATGGCACCATTTCTGGGTAGTCGGCAATCTCTTCTTCCGCCCAATCAGTATACTTGGGTTTATTGGCTATGCTTTTACTAGCTATTCTGCCTCGACCTCCCCTTCGACTTTCTCCGAAGAGAGGGGAAATTGGAGATTATTTGCACTAGCAGCACTCATGCATCTGACGGTTATTCTACATGCAGCCACTGAATGATAAGTTGATGGCGTTGGATGAAAACAACTTGAAGGTGAAGAGACACAAGGGCGAACAAGTTCGAGCTGAGGAACTATTGAGAAAGTGGGGTAGATGGAATCTTGTAAGGGTTGTTTGTCCTCTTATTGCCGGGTCTGTTGCGTTGTGGCAATCATTGTAACAGTTACGGCGAGCAATCACCAATAACTCGAGGATGCTGCTCTGAGAAATGACAAAAGAAGATTAGTTAGATGGGAACTTGGTGCTTATTCATCTGTAATTACTAGTTACACCAGGGGGTGTCGTGGGACGGGCCACATTTAGCCCTGCATCCAGCGGCGCAGCACCCATGAGATTAAGGGACTGAGTAAAGTAAGCAACGTTATCTATCTAATTTGACTTCTTTAGCTGTTGGCTAAGCCATCTTTGTTAAAACCGTGAGATGGTTTCTATCCTCTGAAGAAGCTAACTTTGAGGGTCTTAAAGGTGCGCTTTCTAAATAGTATAGGTATGCATAGGCAATAGTTGCTCTGCATAATATTTCTAGGTTATAGCATTACCATTAGGTATAACTTTTTACTCGTGAGGAAAGAGGGCCTGCTACTTAAGAATCCTAGTCTTAAATTTATTTCTTAACCTTTTGAGCTTTAAAGGCTTCCTAAGCCTTTGAATATAATTGTTTTTAATATTATAATAAGCACGTTGGGATCATATCAAAAATAACTGCTGCTCCTTAAAGCTTTCATATTCTCATCTGCTATTCGTCTCTGAACAGATTGACCTTCGTGACAGATAAAAGTTTCTCCTGGAACAGTTTTGCCCGTGCACTATCCACAAACTCCTTCTGCTCCACCACCTTGCAACCATCGTCTGACATCTTCAACATGATGATACACTCGTTCTCCCAAGATCCCAAGTTGATCAGCTCGCCAACCATCTTCGCATGAATTACAACCGAATTGCGCTCCTGATCCTCGAAAACTGACTGTGGGACCATGGTGAAAGTGCTGAAGATCGATGCCATGCGTTCGGCATGCACTGCAAATGCCGTTTTATCACGAAGTGGCATTTCTAATAACTCGGGGAGGACTTTGTGTGTGAAAGAATCTGTAAGAGAGGCAAGGAGTGCTTCGACGTTGAGAATGCTATAGCTGTCGAGCAGTGCATATGCAGTCTTTATTCGAGTGGAGTCTTTCATGGTCGACATGATGCTAGATTTGGTGAAACTTCGGAGGAATCATATTTAAACCACAATTTGATCTACAGTCGAAGGCGTCTAATATATCTCTCTTTCTAGAGGCGGAGAAAAATGCATGTGATCACGCAAGAGATTGAAATGACATGTCGACAGCTTAATGATTGCAAGGTGCCAAGATCATCGGAGTGACGGTGGGGGAAGAGGAAGTCCGGAGCCACTCTAGGAGTCGATGTTGCTAGTCAATCTTGATTCCAGCACTGTGTTATCTCTATCTGTGTGCAAAGTTTAGGAGATAGGACACCGATAATCCGTAGAATCTGTAAAGGATCTGAGGTGCATTTCGTTGCGCTGCAATCCATTTATCCGCCGTAGCCTCTATGCCATCACAACCGGCCATGCTCAAAAACTATCCTCGTAACCGGAGCGACTGGTAAGCAGGGTGGGGCCGTCGTTGAAGCGCTTTACTCACAAGCTACAACTGCCGATTTCATGGTTCTCGCCGTTACTCGCGATGTGGGTAGTTGCTTCTAGATCTCGTGGAAAAGTACCCGCACATAGAGCTCGTCCAGGACAACTTTGATGACACACTGAATCTCCTCCAGACCGCCAAAACACTCTTACGGACGCCAATATAGGGCCTTAGTACTTGGAATATCAGACAAATCTACATCTACGAGTATATTCACCTTTAATTGTCCCATATAAAGTTAATGACTAACGATGAGGGTCTTGTCCTACAGTACAATTGAACGCTGATCAGAGACGTAAGCTCTGAACTCTATATATACCTAGCTTATAAAATGATTCGCCGACCTGAAGAACAGTCTACCCTAGTCAAGCAGACTAGTATATTTGCTGAGAATGTCAACAATGGCAAGTGGTTTGATGCCTTGGGTCACTGAATCTAGCCTAATACCAAATACAAAAAATTGGACCCTGCTAGAGTATGTTGACCGATATCCCATCTTTCAAGGATCCCTCCCAAACTAGAATTACTTCAAATGAAATTTTATATGGTCCCTAAAGGTTAATGCCGGAAGGAAGTTTTACGGACCAACACCAACCTCCGAGTTGTGTCTCCGCTTCGAATGACGGGCCATCCCCATTCAAGTCCGAGTAGAGTTATCAAACTAAATTGTGATATTCTTTTTCTGCGCTGGTCAAGGTGGTGGAAATTTCAGAAGTGGCATCCCTTATTAATACCTCTTATTTTCTTGGACTGAAAGAATGCCCACTGGTCATTGTGTCTGTCCCTGGCGTTTGATCAACATCCTGTCACCATGCATTTGGTTATCTCTGTCATCGTCACAGCCTTTTCGCTGACTCTCACATATCTATCCTTTGTACAATCAAAACGACGGTCAGGAATACTCAAAGATGATCTTGATGACTTTCCTGGGCCGTATCTGTTGCCATGGATTGGTCGAATTCATGATTTACCAATCAAGAAAATGTGGCTGAAGTTCAAGCAGTGGTCAGACGTATACGGCCCGATCTATAAAACAAAAATGCTTGGAGCAACTTTTCTCATCATCTCTGATGAAAAAATTGCCGAGGAGCTTCTCGTGAAGCGAGCCAAGATATATTCTGATAGACCTGAGATTCGCTCCCTTTTTGACCCAAAAAGTACATATGGTTCGATGGAATATCTTCCTCTCATGGGCAGGAATAGTAAGATCAAATCCAGAGGAAATATACACGTCTTTTCTAATCTGCGTCTCCTAGAATACTGGTCTCGACAGCGACGTTTCACGCACGCTTATCTTACGAAGGCAACTAACAACCAATACTACGGTGTCATGTTGTTTGAAGTAAAGAGGTTTCTCTATCGGCTGGTCAAAAACCCTGATGACTTTGGCTTCTTACTGGAGGACATGGCATCGAAGATTATGTGTCAACTCACTTGGGATGACACAAGCTTCAGTGCTGAGTACATAAAAAGTGCTTGGGGCCTTCTTACTCAAATATCACCGGCTGGACCTATCACTAATATCTTAACGCCATTGTGGGATCTTCCTCTATGGCTAAACCCCTGGAAACGCGCTGAGCGCAAGCGCCACAACGAGCAATAGGCCCTCTGGATGAAACTGTTCCTCGAAACGAGGGAAAAGATGAGAAGAGGTGAAGCGCGTCCTAGCTTTACTCGGACATATCTTTAAAGTGAAAATACGATAAACTTGTCTGGAGACTATGAAGCATCCTCTGTCATTGGTATGATGGCCCTTGTGGGAATCTTTACCGTGGCCGGTCCGCTTTACTACTTTCTAATAGCGATGGTACTTCACGAAGACTGGCTTGTAAAGTGCCAGGAAGAGATTGATAAGAACTGCAATGGGAGAATGCCAACTCTAGATGATTACCCGAACCTCCCGATCCTCAGGGCTTGTATACTGGAAACACTTCGATGGAAGCCAAATGTTCCCACTGGTAAGAGATTCGAGATCACCTCCTCGTGGATAAGCCACTAATCACTACTCTAACAGGAGTTGCTCATGAATTGGAGGTCGATGATTTCTACAAGGGCTTCTTCATTGCCAAAGGCACTCGCATTCTCCCGCTTGACTGGTACGATCACTCCTCACCGAGACTTGAAGCCTCGCTAATCTTTGTCTGATAGGGCATTTTTACGAAACCCAGAGAAATATCCTGATCCAGAAAACTACCACCCCGAGCGCTATCTTGAACCCAGCTGGCCAACCTATGGTGAGCCACTTACGGTATACCCCACCATCAAGGGGCTCTCATCCTTTGGATACGGACAACGCACTTGCCTCGGACAATCTCTGACACAAGATGAACTTCTCGTTGCTTGTGGTGGTCTATGCTGGGGGTTTATCATGAGGAAGAAAATTGATCCTGTTACTGGACGGGAGATTGAAATTGATCTGCAGGCTTCGAATTCTCTTTTAATAATCAAACCTGACCCGTTTCAAATGGAATTTATGCCACGGACGGATGTTAGAAAGGCAGAAATGATCGCGCAATGGGAATTGGCAGAGAAGAAAGATTTGGAGGAGAGGGCTGCCTTTTTAAGTGATGCTGTAGCAGGCGAGTAGATGGTAGGAGTTGAAGAACTCTCTATTAGACCGCGAACAAGCTTCTTTTTTTGAGTTAGAGGATGATATGATTTTCTCGCTGTTTCTAAAATCGTCTTTTGTGTTTCTGTTTTTTATTTATATCTAAACTCCATTTGATATGTATTCCATCTATAAGTCTCGATTTCCACTGACAACACTTATTTCTTGACTCCTGAGAGTTTCCCATACTGAGATACCGGAAAACTCATCTTCAAAAAGGCTCCTAAGATGTGTCTGGAGAGGGAGAGAAAAATCCTAGTGACGGCATGGTGGTTACTGGGACTTTCCAAGTTGTTTGTGGCCGTTTTTGGCACTCCAGGGACCTACCGTGAAAGCTAGGGCTGATACTTGAGCACTTTGAGCTCGAACTCATCAAACTCCAATAAAAAGTCTCTATGATGATGATGATGATAATGTGAATTAACGCCCAAGATAGGGCGGAGCCTATAGGCAGCTATCAAAGATCCGCTAAGCATGCTCTAGCAATACCCAAACTCGGTGCTGAGCCCTACACAGCAAAACACGCAGCAACCAACCGTCTCTTTATAGCGTTCTATATCCTTCATAATTGACTTCGCGTATCCTATCCCAATTCCGGAGCCTTCGACCAAAGTTTAAGACCTCTCTCTCCCATCACAATTGATGAAAAGTATAACATCCTAGAACCGTCAGAAATAGCTAAACTACTCAAACACGGGCAGCCACGTGCGGTACCACTGCCACTGCCACTGTTCCATTAATCCAGCTCTGTGTACTGTCTCCTATATCCATTAAAGGGATTAAGCGACTATTAAATACTCCGGATTACATGATGCTCTAAAGCTAGGGGAAGGCGAGTAGCGTTACACATTAATTTGGCACTGAGTGTAGAGTCTCCATTTGATTGTGGCTACCTTGCCATTATATCTTTCGCGTCTCCCCTTCAAGGCGTCATTTCTACATAGACCATCATTATTTGATTTTCTTTTATCTTGGATTTTACAGAATATACGACATGTTTCTCAAGAAACAGCTAGAATGTTATGGCTTCAAGTGCTTTTATAACCATTCGTCATCTCCGCCACCGTCAATCCCTCTTTCCTCTTCCTCGATGAGGGTAACCGACAAGCCCCTTCCTCCTCCACCATCTACCGCTACTCTCCATTCTTCAATGAGAAAATTAGAAAAGTCCCTTCCACCTCTGCCGTTGTCCACGACTGCTGTCTCCCTAGAGGAGAGAAACGCTGACAAGGGCCTTTCTCCTCTGCCGTCTGCTACCTAGACGCAAACTCTGCAAACCACTTATGTGGACCGAAACCAGTTGCAAGACTTCGGTCTGTTTCGTATCTAWTTTKGGGGGGGGGATGGTTCAATCACAGCAATGTTGGAATGGACTGGATGTGATATAAGATGGGGTGATGGGCTATTGAGTATGAGCAGGCAGTTAGAATAATGTACAGCGGGATTTAGTTTACATATTTCCAAGGTACTACTTGACTATTGTAAAAATTGAGGATTAATTGGATATTCATTTTTTTGTCAATAAATCCCAGAAACTCCCATATTAATTCTTCAGTTGTTGCAACTCACATCTCAGAGGTCCTTTAACCCCTGAATCTATGCAGACACTCCTTACAGGGAAGAACTAAATAATGGGGCGCTTAACGGGCACGCAGAGAACTGAGAAGAAATCCATAGGCAGTGAGTCTGACGACCGTAAGACAGTCCGTCAGTGGTCTTTCCGACGAAATTTGTCAGGAACACGCTTTGGGTGGGGCATTTTACCGTCAAGGATAGGAGCGGAAAGGTTAAGTGACTACATGTGGAAATTTTGTGGCACTTGGACTGAACTGATTGCTAGTCTATATTATGTTATACGTACGTACAGTATAAAGGGGTAAGCCATGAAAATTGTTCCACACACCCGCTCTTTAGCTCCTTGATATGATTGGTAACTTTCAGTGACAGAGGCATCCTCTATAACATCTTATTAACCTAAGTTACAAACGATTGGCATAAATAAGGTTTGACTGATGGACTGTGAAACGCTGATGATATATTCCGGATGTAACCTGAGTTGCCCCTCTTGCCTAAAGCGGTTAGCGACTGATCTCACGGCGAAATGCAAAATGCCATACAGTTAACAAGGGAATGTCACCACAGTCACGCCAAAGCGCTAGATCAGCGCTAAGTCTCCGAGATTATCGACTTCCAGGTTGCTCAATACGGGCACCGTGCTCACCGTAATATCGTAATGATTTGCTGCGTCATGAGTAACCCGGAACGACATACATATATAATATCAGATTCGGGAGTAGTTTAGTAACTGCATGTAAGTAAAGGATCCAAATCTACCTCAATCATTCAGGTGGGCCTGGTTAAATAATTCTTCAGCCGGTGGGATGCAGGCTGGTTGCTTCAGGGGCTGTTTTATCAGATTTGTTTTTGTTAGAGTTGCCTAATTCACATACCCCATCTCGATTTCTGGACTGTGGAGCTATTACTTTTCGTCCATTCTGCAAGTTTTAATGCTCCAAAGTCCCGGTTATTTTAATATCTCATCCATTAGGGGTAGGAGATATGAAAGGGGTGAAAGGTGGGTAAAAAAANTTGTGTAGTTAGTGAATTCTTTCATAGAGGAAGAAGGAAATTTAGAACCGTTAGTTTTCCTGTACAACTTCCGAGACGTTATGTGTCCCGGTTTTAAGTCTGATAATTTAACATTGCCTTAGCCTCCAGACACTAGTTCGTTATGAGTTAAACGGCTCAACATAGTAAGTGCTATAGTGTGTCATCATGTGATAAAATCAACTCAATTAATATACTCGAAACACAGTTCACTCATGTACAAGTCCAACATGAGCCACCCCCTTTAAACGCTCCTCATCAGTCTCTGAAGTTACAGGGCCGAGGATAGCAAAAGAAATGGCAAAAGCCACTATCAATCTCTGTCACCGATACAAAACTCTTCTTTCTCACCAGGTATATATACTGGAAGTAGCTCTTTATTTCGACTGCTCCATATCATCGTCAGAGATCCACATCAATTAAAATACTTTTCGCAGTTTAACATCACCTATTCCTGAGACGACCTCATAATGTCATGGTTTTGGTGCTGCTGCCAATGTGATAATTCACAAATCGCGGAACCCGATGATGACGCTTGCAAATTGTGCTTCCACGTACGATGCTCAAATTGCGAAATTGGGCTGCTTGATTGGAAGCACGATCCAAATCCTCCAAATCCACAATCTTTCCTGATATCAGCTGGACTTGAAGAAGAGCCGGTATTTCATTGGGGCGATTATCACAGCATTGGAGGTTTCTATACAGTAACTTGGATAATCTACCGGTTAAGACCAATTGTGAATCTGTAAGCAACCGTAAAATCAACTCAATATGACGTTTATTCATCGCCATTTTCAGGTATTTTTGATTTTGATGGAATAACTGTCTCATAAGCCCTGCTTGACTACTTGCCCAGGATTTAAGTTAGGTGACGCTAGCTATCAAATTATCTAATCAGGCTCGGCCTCACTTGGCTTAACTTATACTCTGGCCAATCATGTACTCGGGGGAATAGTGGGTGTATACGAACCGATTAATTAAGGCCTCAGCTAAATCTACTCCCGACCGCTGCAAAATCTACTCCCAACGCCGATAACGGCATCCACGGACCATGCGCTTACATACAAATTAGTAAGGAAACACTTAATCCTCCAATGAATCGCACATTTTGCACATTTTTCACTGTTATTTTACTGAGTACTCTTACTACCATTTTTACTACTATATGGGGAATAATGACAACCAAACCACCTTTTGCATGTGGTCCTCCACCTCCAGAAGCTGTTTTTGCTGATATTGCTACTTTAAAAGCTGCAATTCAAAAGCATGCTCGTGAAAATGGATATGCCTTCCTCACTCGAAGTTCTAAGCCAAATCATGTAGTATATCACTGTGATCGCGCTGGTGACTACAATGCGAAAGGCAAAAAGCCTACTGTTCATCCTACTAAACAGCGCAATGGTTCAGGATCTAAGAAATGTGGTTGTACTATGAGAGTATCAGCTACTAAAGATGCAAAATCAGGAATGTGGACACTTAAGGTTTTAGAAGCTATACACAATCATATGGCTTCTGCAGCACCTGTAGCTCATTCAGCTCATAGAATTGCTTCTTTGGATTCAACTGTTCGCGATCAAATTGAATCCTTATGGAAATCTGGTGTAAAGAATGCACAAATTTTAAGTGTTTTGCACATCAATTATCCTGATATTGTGATAACCAGCACTGATATGAAAAATATAACTCAATCAATTCAGATTCAAGAATTAGGAGCTAAAACACCAATTCAATTACTTTTGTATGTGTTAACTAAATATAATTCTGGTTGATTGCTAATAAAATAGGTGCAAATTGACAAAGCACAATTTCAATTCAGCATATAAGACTAATTCAAGTAACAACATCACTGAATTGTTATTTGTCCACCCTACAACACTTGATCTTTGGAAACATAACCCTGACGTTTTGTTGATGGATTGCACTTATAAAACCAATCGATTTAATATGCCATTGCTTAATATTTGTGCTATAACAGGAGGGAACAAAGTAGTTCAAGTGGGAGTAGCATTCTTGTCGAATAAATCGGAGAAATCTTACAAATGGGTTCTTAGTCAACTCCAGGAGATGATGCAACTTCATCAAATTCAGCAGCCATACTCTATAATTACTAATAGAGAATTAGCTTTAATCAAAGCTATTGATTCATTGTTTCTTAAGTCTATTCATATCCTTTGCCGTTAGCATGTTAACATGAATATATTGGCTAAAACCAAGAAATATTTTCCTGGTCCAACGAAGGAGGATGGAGTTTAGAAGCGCCATGCAGGGTTTAATACATTCTTACAAGCTTATGTCAATGTTTTCAACTCTACAACTGAGCGCGATTATAGTGAGAATCTCGCTGAATTGAAGAAATTCGATCATAAAGCGGTTAATTATATGATGAATACATGGCTTACTCCATGGAAGGAGAAATTGATGCGATATTAGGTTGACCAACACCTTCATTTTGGTGTGCTAGTCACCTCTTCAGTTGAAGGATGCCACGGAGTTATAAAGTCATAGTTACAACAATCAACTAGAGATTTAAATGGAGTATTTGATCGATTAGAGCTTTTTTGGAGTGCTCAGCAACGAGGAATTACTGAAGCTGTAGCTCAAGATCAACTACGGCCTAAGCATAATGTGAATCTTCCTCGATTTGCTGAATTGATTGGTCAAATCCATGGATATGCACTTCAAAAGCTTCATTTTGAGGTAAGCAAGCTACCAAAGCATGGCGCACCAACCTCAATATGCAATTGTACTATCCAGAAGTCTATGGGCCTCCCTTGTTACCATACAATTTGGGAGAGAATTAAAGATGGAGGATCAGTTCGGATCCAAGATATTCATCTACACTGGCTGTACTACCGATCGCCTGAAATTACTCAAGAGCCTCCACTGATTCAAGTGCTTGATCCACTTGTAATTCGCGGTAAAGGTAGGCCAAAGGGTGCTTTAGGACAAGGCAAAAAGCTCCCTGAGTCTAATACTAAACGGTTACCTTCAGCATTCGAATTGCCTTCATCTACAGCTCCTCCAGCTGTAGATCTATCGCCAATACCAAAGGAACAGCTGTATATACTGCAATCAACTACCCAAATAGCTATGGCACGCTTTGAGCAAGGTCATATTGATCAATATGAGCCAGGAACTATGCGCGAAAGAAGTTACATGAGAGGCATATCATCAGTGCACAAAGATGATTATATGGAGTTGTCAGCTAATTCAGCTGACAGCGCAATGTTGAATGAGACCCAAGAATGTATTGAAGTGGAGGTTCCTGGACGGTTACTTTAAATGGTGGTGTAGTATGGTGTAAGTAGGATAATCGCAATTCATTTATGCTACTTTCAGTACAGTAATAATTTGTATGCAATTTAAAGTACTTGGAATGCCTGAGGTTGTGCCGTTATCGGCGTTGGGAGTAGATTTTGCAGCGGTCGGGAGTAGATTTAGCTGAGGCCTAAACTAATAATAACTATGCTATAAGTAAACAAAGAATTGGCATACTAATGTCAGGTCCTCAGTGTGCCAATCACGTGAAGGGAGGGAAAGAATAGGGGTCTGAGTCCTAGCCGCTTCTTAGCTGCTGACTCCCGTCTATAAAGAGGGGGTTTTCCCGTTCTCTTTAACGGAGGTCAGAGATCAATCTTGTAACCCTAGAGAATGCTAGAATCCAAAGCAAGTTTACACCTAACCTACTACTACTACGCTGCTAGTCTCCTACTTGTTTTCAGCCTCCTGGTCTCTCTTCACTCTACGTACGGACAACCCTGATAACTAAGAAGTGGATTCTCTAGATAGAGAAGAGCATGTTCTTTCTGCGTAAACATTGTTAAGCTGTTAAATTTATGGATGTAGTAAATTTTTAGTAAAGTAACAAAGGTAGGGAGTCTTAACTGCTATTGTCAGATATTGTGCTTTTATAACGGCTAGTACCATCGGCCACTTGACACCGGGAATTACGTTAACTACGGACCGTAACTAGTTAACTAACGTAAATCCCTGTCCAAGGAGACACCCCACCCAAGGAGACACTTTCCCTCCACCTTAACCTTCAACACCAAATATTCAACCAACAACAACGTCTATTTGAATAAATCTAATGACTAGCTAAATTAGGACATTTAAGTCTATTATGTCCTACATTTCCACATTCTGAGCACTTTTGTGGCCGCTATGATTGTACTTGCAAAAGATTCGTAGATGTTGAAGGGATAACAGCCTCCGATGCATTTTGCACTGTAGCACTTGATTATGCCAATTCCTGAGCCTCTTGCCTTGTCAAGGAACCTGTATGAACTAGTTGTTTCCTAGATCTACGTAGTTTTTGTTACATTTTAGCATTTTCAGCTTGTAATCTCTTATTATCCTCAACCATAAATATGACATTATGCATGGCCATTTCACATCCCTTGAATGCTTGATTTATAGCTGTTTTTATAGGAGTTGTAAGGCTATACTGTTCCTTAAGCAATTGCTGAATAGATTGAGATTGCAAATGTAATTGAACAAGGTTATGAGGTGTTTGTGGAACTTATTGTACTCCAGAATTGTTATTATGGGTACTCCTTGGAAGTGTAGATATTTGATCAACCTGAACATGTAATTTAGCTAGTATATACTCTAGTTCATAAGGAATCAATCTAATAGCTGTAAATCCATTCTAAATAGTTGTTAATTTGAAAGTTTGCTAATGTATAATTGGATATATCTCCAAGGAATTTTCCTTGTCAATATATTGAATTCCATTATGTATTTTGTTTTCAAGTTGAACATCATACATGCGTTTAAGAACTGAAAAACAAGTTACATCAAGTGGTTAAAGGAGATATAAGGAATAAGGAAGTATACAAATTGGAACAATTTTGTGTTAAGAATAAAACAAGTCGAATTCAGATGTTACATAACTTCTATGGCCATCAAGAACTAACATGTGATATTAGCCTTTAGTTCTTTCTTTAGTAGCAAGTTCAAAGGTTTTCTCAAGCTATTCAAGGCTAATTCGATTGTTTGTCCATCCATTATCATTTTGTTTATCTCTCTAACCTTTAGGTAACAGATTGCTCAAAGCTAGTTAATAGTGTTTACTCTTAAAAATAATCAAAGGTGGTAAAACCTATTTGTCAGTACTAATTGATTTAATAATTGTAACTTATTCATGATTCTCAAGCTGTAGTAATAAAGGTTTTCCAAAACATTCAGAGGTTGTAATTACTTTTGTAATAGCAATTATACTTATGGCAAAGCCTGTTTTATCGAAATTGTAGATATCCTCGTCTAGGATTCCATATTGAAGTTTGGTTTCAAGGAACTAGTTAAACTACTGCTGAATAAGCTTTAAATCTTCACATTTAGCTTGTTGATAGCTATATTTGTGAATATATTTGGTAGTCAATTCAGCATGACAGCCTAAAAATCGTTGAACCTAGTTTTTGCCTATAAGTGAAGGAGAAGTAGATTCATCCTGCTTAGAAATCAAAGTATAAGCTATTGCTTGCACTTGTGAAGGCTTAAGAAGTATTCCTCGGTTTCCTATAAAGATAATCCATTGTACTAGTGATTCCTCTTCAATTTAAGTTAACTTGAAGGCTTTGGTGTAGGTTGTGAAGGCTTCAGGTCGTCCTTGAAGTCGTTTATGTAAGGTAGAAAGTAGAATGTCAAAATTACATGCTACAGCTCGAATTGACTTGATTTTTTTGTTTTTAAACGCGTTTATAACAAGAATAATTCTTCCTTCTTGTTGTGCAGGTAGCTTTTTAGGCATTGCGACATGTTTTGGTTGGAAAATAATTGATTCAAAATGTAAGTGTTGATGAATTCGATAATCTGAGGGAAAGTGTCTCCTTAGGTGGGGTGTCTCCTTGGACAGGGATTTACGTTAACTTAAGTTAGTCAGTAATTACATAAGCACCCAATCCCTGACAAAATCGTCTGCTTTGTTGAAACGCCAATTCCCACAATATTCCCTTGCTAATGCAGTATTAGTCCTCAACGTTGAACAATTGCCGCTTTAGCCTGAGCTAACGAGCCTACCAGCATGGGTCTATGCTCACAGGCTTGTTTTCAGGCCTCGTCGAAACCAAGTTAGCCTTTTCATTCTAAAATTATGAGAAAGACTAAAGGTTATAAGAGTTCAAGACTAAGAATATAACAAATAAGAAGCTGAAGTTATTTATTCGAAAGTAATAAAAGATCTTCTACTGTAAAGTAAAAGTTGAACTTTTACCTTAGTGGACTTCAGTGAACAGAATGCCTTGTGAGCATAGACCTGTGCTAGTGGGCTCGTAAGGCTGAGCGTCCCTGAGTATTATCAAACGGATGGCCATCAAGGTTCCATTTGTTTGAAGGTGATTTTTAGGCACCGAGAATGCCTGACAGCCCAGCGCCAGTGTCTAACTTTGTTTTAGGCTACCAAAGTATAGCACAATCATTTGTCAATATTGCCAGGGTGAATACATATGGATGCGTTTTTCACACCCTATAATGATGGCCACGTCAGACAACCATTGTTGGTCATTGAGGCTGAACCTACGCTGACTCTGCGAAAGGGAGATATTATGCTGGGCAAGTCTACAAAATTTCTCAAAATCTCAACTTACCAAATGATAAGGCTCCGTTCGCTACAGTGACTATTTCCAAACCACCTCCAGCTGATCTCAATCGTCACGAAAGCTCAATTTCTATTCTCCCAAGTATGCAGTCACCACCACCTGACTTGGAAAATATTAGGGAAAGCTCAACGGAACGGAGACCAAATTCTAATGAAGATTGTGTCAGCCATGAAGGTATAGGCGAATGTAAAATAGCTTCCGTTTATACGATATAGACTACTAACGAACCAAAGAGACTGGGTCCCTTCTGTCATTGAGAAAAGTTTTTATGTGGAGATTTTGGGGACTGACAGACGAACAGAAGAAAAGGCGTGACGAAATTTATGGCTATGATAGGTTTAGACACGAGAAAAGTATGTAGTCACTAAAGATTGGATGTGAATCAATGAGTTGTACTAATTAAGTTTTAGTTGAAGATTCTCCTAAAGGTCTACCCAGGTTAGCGGCTTACCTGAATAACGACCAACATCTTGCTCTTTATCGTAGATTCGGCAAGCTTTTTGCTCGTAACTTGCTTCACCTCCAAATTGAACTACATGAGATAGAACAAGAGATTGACACACTTGATAAAAAGGATGCTAAAGATCCAACTCAGTTTCATACGCTCTATGGACATAAAAACTATCCGGGATGGGACNAAAAAAAAGGATACCCTGCTTGCTAAATCTAGAAAAAAGCTCTGCGAGTATGGTAAGAGATTATATCTTCGCTAATAAAGACAAGATATTAATTACACGCAGCTGATCTCCTCTCAAAAAGTGCCCAACTCATGGCATTTGACGAGCCGCGAATGGAACATTACAAGAGCATTATCCACTTTGTAAATGAGCAGCGACCACTTGCAGTAGAGCAAGAGAATTTTATATTTGATTGTGAGGACTATATCGCTGTCAAAAATTATTTGGACAAGCCCAACATAGTTACGAAGGCGTTAGAATTTGCTTCTCTGCGTTGGCCAGACTTATTCTCTAAGGTGTGCCAATCTTTGTCAATTCAAAACTTCATATCTTCTCAGATAGTATGGGCCAGAACTCTAAGGGGTATTATAATGCTAACAGGATAAAGATCTTTCTCAAAGATACTCCGGGTCACTGTAAAATAGCTAACTACGCATCTAAACGTATCCAATCAATTGCCAACGTTATATACATCTGCCTGGCAATCACCGTCATTCTGACACCGGTATTCATACTCGTTCTAGTACCGATGACTCGAGCAATGATGGTCTGCACTATTACGTTCTCGACACTTATATTCTGTATTACAGTATTAGCATTGACGAAGGCAAAGGTGCAAGAAATTTTTCTAGGAGCTGCAGCGTAAGAAACATCCCGAATTACTGTTGTACAACATGCTAAGCTTAGAAATAGATATTGCGCAGTTTTGATCACCATCTTAGGAAACTCTTGAAACCGGCCCATACGTAAATATGGTCGACCCACAAAATCGGCCGACCCATACGTAATTATTTGCTAGAACATATCCTTGCTCGCTGTCCTCGCAGCGAGCTTTTGCTCATGAACTGAGCACGAGATATGAGTGATAATTATTAAAGCTCTAACAAACAATTAGAATATAATACAGTATTAATCTATCTTCCTTCCTTCATAACTTATCATGATCAAATTTTGACTCTACAAAGACAACACAGCTTCCTGGCAGCGTGATTTTCTTAGCGCTGTCTCCAACTGTGCACATCATGGATGCTGTCTCCATTAGATCTGCTCTTCCTCAGGCCTGCCGACAAGATGAACGAGAACAGTTCTTTATGTCCCAGTGGCAACAGTTCCCTGCGGAGATCCGACAGAGGGTCTTTAAGATGATAGCTCAGGATCCTCTCGGTAGCAAGAACAACGACAATATGCTGCAAAATACCACAGCTAATACGAAATCTGGATTAACTCGGTACGCTGCTGTCTGTAAAGAGTGGCAAGCCTTTTTTGAGAAGAGAATATATCGTCGCTTACTGTCATATCCTAAAGTGGCCTGTTTTTCGCGAATTCGAGCCCTGTGCACGCCTTTTTGCAGCGCGTACCATAGTAAATTAATGTAGAGGACTAAATCAACGAATTGACTACCATACGACACGTTTCTACACTTGTTTTTCGTGCTATTTGCGTACGAAGTGCTTGAATCGATATGCCACCCAAAAAAGCTTGCTGTTCAGCACCTAAACCACGTGCCAAACGACGTACGAAGAAGGTTTTAGAGCCTCCAGAGCTTTCAGAGCCTCCTACACCTCGAACACGTCTGATTCTAAGGGTTACTCCTGCTCCATCGCCTTGTATAACTGTCAGACCTTCAGCAATTGGTTCTAGCTTTCCAATGATTGGTTCTAACTCTCCTATAGCTATTAAACCATTAAGAAACGCCTTCCTTTCTCCGCTCAATTCGACTGATATACTACTAAAACGACCTTACAATCTTGAATTTGGAATAAAGGTGTTTTTCGAGGGTTTGATGGTTTTATCTGAAGAGTCTTTTGAAGATATAAATGCAGATAATCACTTGAATTTCACTGATATTATAGAGTAAGCTAGAACAAAAGTTATTGAGATTATGGAACGAAAGAATATTTAAGGGCCTTTTCAAGGTGAAGACTGATTAAAGTGTTATTTTAGCAGTATTCTCAAGCTTACTGAGTATGATATAACATTTAATATCAAGTAGGAAAAGCTTAAAACTCTTCTGAGGAATTAACTTGTTAAAAAAGGGGATACTCTTCGAATTAAGGTTTGATATGCTGTTGACTTTAATTTATACAACAAACTTATGTTTGTTTCAACTACAAAGTTAACTTTACCAGAGAAACTATCTTTAAAACAAATTTTTCAAACCTTGACAAAGAATGAATTCAAAAACAAAGTTATAACTTTTATAACCAAATGACTATAAAGTACAACTAAGATTCAAATCAAAGAATTAAACTAAATAATCGAAAATCAACTTATATATAGAATTGTACATATATTGTTTGAGTGTTATTATTATAAGGTTCTAACTTATATTAATCAATTTAAAATCTGTTAGGATAAGATGATAAGTAATAAGAAAATCAAGTATATTCTGATTTTAATAATGATAGCAAAAGCATAAGTAGATAAGATTAAAAAGAATAGATCAATGTTAGAGGCTTTATCTTTAAAGATAATTTGCATGATTAAAGAAAAGGAGAATTAATATCTTGCTTTATAATAAAAAAAAAGAGAAAGTAAAACAACTAAAGTCTAGAAACATTTTATTAATACTATTATATAATAGTAATATCATCTTTAATGTAAGAACCTTAACCTCTTTGAATTGATTAACAAGTCAAGGTTAAATTAGCTTATCTAGTAAAGAATTAATTTGTTTATCAAGCCTTATTCAACCTAATTGTAATAATGAAGGTTTAATTCTGTTATTCATTGAATATATATATAAATATCTTCCTTTATATCAAAAAAGTAACAAGATTGAATTAGTACTCAAAATTCTACTAGACTAAGATATCCCTCTTATTCTATTTAATTAACTTAATGATAGTCAACTTAACTTACATGGTTTCTTATATAAAGTTGTTATAATTGTTCAAACGCATATACTAAGGTAGAAAAAGGAGTACAAGAATCACTTTGATTTATTAACCTTTATAGTAATTCTTATAGATTTAGAGGTTTAATAGCTTTTATTATACATAGTAGAATTAATTAGATTTCTGTTTTTTCAATTATTTAATAACTTGAATAACGAAAATGGCTATTTGTATTCTTAACAGCTTTATAGCTACTTTTCCTTCTTACTTCGTTGATTTTAATATAGAATAAAGCCTTAAAATCAACCTTAATATCTTGATAAGAAGTATAATACTAACGAATCCACTTTTTTAAATTATTAAAACTCTTTTTAATTAGGTTGAAAAATGGGTAATATAAAAGTAGAAACTTAAGCAAAATACCTTTAGCATTATAAAGTGATTGAAAATGTGCTTTTCTATGAATTGTATAATTGTTCATTATTAAAACCAACCTCTTGTATAACTAAGGGTTATATAATAACAATATATCAGTTTCAATCTATTACTCAAATATATTAGCTGTTACACTTCCTTTGATGGTGATTATTATAATATAACCTTTTATTGTATATGCTAGTAAAATCAAGTACTTCTTTAATTGTTTTAGCTACTTTTTAACCTTTGCTAACTTACTAATAAATGCTTATCCATATTTTTAATGTCTTGTACATTCAGTATTACTAGATTTATTTGTAAAAACAAGTTGGTTAACTCTTTATTTTGCAAATTCAATATTCTAATTGTTGATAAGATGTTAATTTCATTGAGCAACTATGATTTCAAGCTTTTTGTAGCTAATATCAAGCTTCTTTAGAAGCTTGGAAATTATCGATTATGACAATTGTACATCGAATTTGTTGTATACAAAGTCTGTGATCTCATCTTGAAATATCTCATTAGACATTGCTATTAATTTGATAACTACTTCTTCGATTTCAAGGGTAACCACTGAAGGTCTGCCAGTACGTTTCCTTATATCTAATCCAATGATTGTACGAAGTTGTATACCTTGAGCAATATATCGAATAGTTTCGTAGGAGACGTCAAAAATAGTAACAATCGTATATTTGTCGTCGTCAGAGTTCAGGAGAGCGCTTTCGATAGCTTCGACTACCTCCCTGCGAAGGTTTGGAGCCATTGGATAGATTATATAGATTATATGGGGTTAAAACGTTCAGTATATATCGGTCAATTCGATTAGTTCAAGAAACAGGCGATAGATCGATCGAATAGAGTGTCAATTCGTTGATTTAGTCCTCTACATTAATTTACTATAGTACGCGCTGCAAAAAGGCGTGCACGGGGCTCGAATTCGCGAAAAACAGGCCACTTTAGGATATGACAGTAGTACTAACACAATCGCGCCTTGGGGAATTTGATGAGTTTGTCCATCGACAAAGGTGCCTCGTGGAGCAGGTTTGTCTTCATATTGAGTTGGGCACATATACTTGTATGAGTTGCACAGATATTCCAACGGGGCCAGGACTTTTCAGCGATGACAGTATTGTCGCGAAAGCTATTACCAAACTCTTTTTCATTCTCAGCACGTGGAACAGATATCAAGACGCCTCTCCGAAAGGATTGGTCCTAGAAATCAGCATTTACTCCCCAAGCGACTCACAACACGCTTTCAAAGGTGATCTACATCTTGATGTAAATTCTTTTGCAAATAGTGAGGACTTCGAGAGCAATGTACCTCCTATTCATGATCCATACCATGGGTGGGTCTATGGTCAGCGATTAACCCGCCCTAATTCGACAGATATATCACAACTTCTTAAAATTTTGCGTCCAAGCTTTCATGAAAGGCTTCCAGTTGTCGAAGTTGTCAAAAGTCTTGTTATACGTCGACAAACTCGACGTGGACTTTCGTCTGTAGCTTTACAGCAGATCTTCGAAAACCTTCCGAATCTTGAGTATATCAACTATGAGCCATGGCGGGAGTTCTTCCGCTTCAAATTCTATTACCAAGATAAAGGTAAGTTCGCAATTTAACAGTCCACATCAAGAAATGTAGCACTCGAAGATTGCTAAATTTGTGACATAGGCTACCGTGACGTCATATTAACGTCGTTACCAAAAGAATTAAAGATCTTAACAATATTCGAAGATTTCAATGAAGATTATAATATTATCTACCACTTCGGTCAAATTGCGAGAGCGTGGCGATATCCTCCTGAGCTTATTAGAACCCCGTGTCCATCCGTTGGCGCAGCATTGGCCTGGAGAAGTATCAGCCTTGAAAAGCTCTTTGCTTCTTACATCGTTGATGCAAAAGACTTTTTTAAAGCATGTGAACCTGACTGGGTTTGGAATAACCTCAAATCATTAGCTTTGACCTCCCGGCTTCTGATATGCAGTACCCGCCCATCCACAATCAACAACATGTTGGTGGAAGCAGGTATGACTGCGCTGAAAATGCCGAAGCTCCAAACGATGGAAATTTGGAACGGCATAAAGAGGAATGCTGGTGTTTTCAGATATCAGGTAACAACGACCTCTACCATGTTGGGCTGGTGTGGCACCTGGGATCTGGAGCTGGACCCTGAGGTCGTGGAGATTTGGCGGAAAGTTGCACTGCTACATACCAGACATGAGCTTTGTCTTCAAGCGAACGAAAAGTTAAGCATGTGTGACATCACGTCACAAGCGGCAGCAATCCGTAAGCTGAAGATCAATGGTGAGGTCATTCATCCCATCTCTTTGGAGCAGATTGAGAGAGAGTCCAAATTGTACTTCTATAAATGATTTGAGATGATTTACATAAGAACNAAAAAAAGCTTGCTGTTGGCTACAGCTCAACGAAAGTCAATCCAATTTAACACTCACCGTTAAATCACTTACTGTTAATAATTCAATCCTAGGGCTTCGAAGAGGTAAAATCACAGCTAAACAATGTCACTTCTCCGAAGCCATAAACTCCCTTATCAATCATTCCTTGTCTAGGCTTTTCCACAAGCTTTATAAGCATTGTAAGCTATGTAAGCTCTGTAGGCTTTGTAGGCTTTGTTGCCTTTTCTATAAACTCTCTACACTGTAAACTCCTCACGGGTCAGTCTGGAAGCCTTGTGAGCTCTACTACCTTCCCCATAAGGTCTTCCATAAGCTTTCCTTGGCTTATACACACTTTCACAGGCTTCTCCACAAGCTCATTCTCACATAAGCTCTCTTTGGTTAATAAGCTCTTTTATAACTGCCTCTCAAATTGTCTCTTCTTGCGGTTATTAATATTAGTCTCTTAATCGAATATGACAGGAATGACAAGTATGCAAACTACACGAAAGGGATAAATTATGATTGGTTAAAATTGCTTGCAAGAGCATTGTAAGCTTTGCATGGAAGTAATGTATGGAGCGTAGTCGGATATCGCTTCCTTATAAAGCTCTATGAAATCAGTTCCGTAATTGTATGTTTACGTGTTGAGATGTCAATGGTTCGATATAGCCTTTCCCAAGGCCGAATTTCATCACAAGTGCGTGAAAACCACCATGCAACATCAGGCTTAGCATAGGATTAGTAAGATCCAAATAAAAGGAGAAGTGCTTACATTAATTTTCGTATCAAATGAGATTGTCCTCGTCGGCTTAGAGTTCGCAGGAGATTTGTAAGGGTCTATTGAATTCGTGCCAATAAATAATTCCTTGACGTATGATTCTTTCACTAAGCCACAATAGACAAAAGTAATACTTGTAAAAGTACCATCCCCTTCGTCATAGACCTCTGAAATGAATGAGTCTTGAGAGTAATCCCATTGCCCAAGAATATCAACACTATCGTCATAATGTCTTATTGACATTCCTGTAAGTCTAGGACCAACTCTCCGGATTTCTAACTTCTTGACATTACAAAGGTTTCCAACCGTAAAATATGCATCAGTTCTCCAATGATAGAAAGTTGGTCGACTATAAGTAAAGGGGATTTTTGGGGGGTTGACTTCTTCAGAGTTGTAGATCTGTTTCATCCGTTGCGTTACACCAATATTTGTAATTATATTTGGTCTAGATAGTGAAAGCATATCATAGAATATGCCTATGACATCTGATCTTGAATTTCCAGTAAGAGAGATCCACTCATAGTGATTTTGTTGCTCAAAAGAAGGCTCAAGGTAAGGCCCAAATATAATCGAACGCGGATAATTTGTCGTCACCTTTTCTCCAGTTAACAAAAATTCCTATACATTACTTGCTTAATGACTTACGAGGATGTTTGGCTCAAATTCAACTTGAATGCCAAGTAAAAACCGGATCCACACTGAAACTATACGCTCTTTCGGCTGAAGACTAAGATGGATTGGGCATTGAGAACAAGATCCAATTTGCAGCCTTGATTGGCCATAAGCAACAATTCCTCTTATACTATGCCCCTGGCTGTACATAGTTAAACCCGAGATATAACCATTATTATAGAAGGGCAGGTATCTGCATAACCGCCACTCAGGAAACAAAGGATCAGGAAGAGATTGGATCATTTCGAAGATACGATGAGACTCATCACCAACAAATAACACATCCTTAT
The DNA here is from genome assembly GCA_002812745.2 of Scytalidium lignicola. Lineage (NCBI taxonomy): Eukaryota > Fungi > Ascomycota > Leotiomycetes > Scytalidium > Scytalidium lignicola. The sequence goes on from NCSJ02000037.1 coordinate 198,939, forward strand.
CCCACATCACTCGCGGCTGTTTCAAATTAGTTTCATTCAGAAAATTGATTTGTCGATATTTAATAGACTTGTTTCATTAGCATCCGAAATAAGAACTAAAAAGAAATCTTACATCTTTTAAGAACATAATATTTTTGATGTCATTGCCATATAAAACGCCTACCCATCCGTCTTGTTGCTGCCCTAGCCACGAAGACTTTGATCCATCTTTATAGAGAATGCAAACAGCTTGTAAACCATGAGGGCCCATGACAAACTTGATGCCTTTAATCTCAGATGGTTCGATTCCAATGCCGTTGTTGTCATTAAATCTTAGTGACGAAATGTATCTTTTGCCAAATATCGTAACAAACGTTGCACAAAGATTCTTGACATCATCTTTATATGCCAAGCTAAGAATTCTAGGTTTTAGGCTAGTACTAATTCTGTGAAGGAGTTCATATGATATTTCACTTGTTGTGAGAAGTGAAATGAACAAACTTGGATAGCAATTTGTAGTTATAATGCATCTCAACTCTACCGGTAAATCCGAAAAGAATTTCAGGATGCTTGATAGGCTGTCATTATTTGCATCTCCAGCCAATCTACCTTGATCATCTCCGGCCATGCACTTTCCGGCTAGATTGGCAAAATCAATTGGCATAGTAGCCTCCACCTTGAAGATATCCTCGTTCCTAAACATCGGATATGTATCCTCTGCAAATCTGTATACGTCTTCAGGGGAGAAGCCTCTCGTCAATTTCCAGCAATTCAGATGAACAAAATAAGCCATCTTCTGTTCCCTACACTCTAGACAACCATGGCCATAGCAAAACTCTATTGTCGTGGAATGGTCATTGTTTAGATAAGGAATCTTCGTCCGTTAAATCGACGGGAATAATTAGAATACGTGACTGCTTGACCGAATCACTGATATCACAGACTGACAATTAGGATCAGCTTTACAACAACGAACTCTTTTCTAACTAGAATTCTTACGTCCAAATGTTTTGTATTCCCATTCTTCAGAGTCCAATCCCTCATAGAACTTCGGGAGGTTTGGTAGTCGTCTGCGACAAAGACTACAGTGGATGCTACGGTTAAAAAGTAGGTTGTCGCAAGAGGAATCTGACATATTGTGTACTGTCTATCCAATTCACGACGTAGAAGGTGCAATAATCAGGAGTGAAAGGATTCGAGGTGAAATGTTTATACAGCTGAAGCAACGCATAACTATCAGAGATCGGCCCGTAATTCATCCGTAGCAGATAAAGTTACATCGTAGCATTTATTACAACATTTCACTCTCTCATGCAAGTCATAGTGCTGTTGTATGGGATGCGGTATGTTCGTTTTTCGTTACGAATACTCGGGCACGCGTAATGAGACTGGCATAACAGTGAGAAATGGTTGTAGCTACGAACCTCTTATGATCTTGAAACGCTACTCATTCTATTAAACCTTCAGTATAAAGTATACAAACCTAGCTAAATTGCTGTTACAGTAATAACAACGTAGCTCAAATATGCTCATTTATCACGTGACGAGACCCTGGATATTTAAACAACACGTGGAGATAAGATAAGCCCCTCCTTACGAGAGTGGGATTAAAAGCATCTCCATTGTACAAGCACAGCAGTCTTATCCCGCTCACCATGATGCTCAAGCCCTACAGCTTTAGTTACAAAACTTGGCAACTCTATTCTCACGTCTGGCGTATGTGTGACCTTTTCTTACTACCTTCCTTTCCGCATCTAGTTAAAATCTCCCCACCACGCTAACTTTCTAGAAACCCAGGGGCCCGACTTTTGATCTTCCCCTGTCAGACGGCCCGACATATAAATACCTCCTCCTCAAGGCCAATTCCACTTGCAGCATCTATCTCCACCAAGATACCCTCTCCATCACGATCCCCAACACGCTCACTCTCCACAATGGAGTCCCTCTCCCTTGAGAACAAACCCCGCAATGCCTGGGCATCTCCAGGTCCAGCAGCATTCGACTTCAGAAGCAAGTTCTCCCCCTCTAAATCCAACCAACCTCTAAACAACCCCCCAATTCCAAACTGACACCCCTTCCCTTCGAACCAGGTGACACAATAACAACACCCACCGCCTCAATGCTCGCCGCAATCCAAAACACCACCCTCCTAGACGACGTCCTATCCGAAGACCCCACCACCAACGACCTCGAAGCCCACATCGCAAACCTAACCTCCCACGCAGCAGCGCTCTACGTCCTCTCCGGCACAATGGGGAACCAAGTCGCTCTCCGCGTGCACCTAACCCAACCACCCCACTCCGTCCTCTGCGACTACCGAGCGCACATCCTAGAATGGGAAGCCGGCGGCGTGGCCACGCTGAGCCAGGCGCTGGTCAAGGGCGTTGTCCCCGCAAACGGAGTCTACCTCACGCTGGAAGACGTGAAGAAGAACGTGGTGATTAGCGACGACGTGCATTCTTGTCCTACGCGGGTTATCAGTCTTGAGAACACGCTCGGCGGCACCATCATGCCGCTGGCGGAGGTGAAGAGGATTAGTGCGTTTGCGAAGGAGCATGGGATTAGGATGCATCTTGACGGCGCAAGGATATGGGAGGCTGTCACTGCTGGAGCGGGGAGTCTGCCGGAGTTTTGTGGACAGTTTGATAGCGTGTCGCTTTGTTTTAGTAAAGGACTTGGTGCGCCGGTGGGGAGTGTTATTGTGGGTAGCGAGGCGTTTATTAAGAAGTCGAGGTGGATAAGGAAGAGTATTGGGGGCGGGTTGAGACAGGCTGGTGTGTTAACTGCTGCGGCACGAGTGGCTGTTGATGAGACGTTTGGGAAGGGGCCGAATGGTGAGGGGGGTTTGTTGAGGAAGAGTCACGTTTTGGCGAAGAGGATTGGGGATATTTGGAAGGGGTTGGGCGGG
>NCSJ02000380.1:0-38965 GCA_002812745.2 Scytalidium lignicola
TACAAAAACGAGTGCAGAGACACTTGAACTATAAAACAAAATGTTGCAAGTGTAATACTAAAGCTTGAAATGGGAAATTTATCGATTTAATGTAACGTACCTCGTATACCCGTCAATAGGGTATCCGGATATCTACCCTATGTAGGTATCGTATCGTTCGCTCAGGGGTTGCACACAAATATGAAGTCACAAGCACTGGTTGAGTTGTTACTAGAAAATCTTCCACTAAGATATTCAATTTGAGTTGAGCACGAAGCTCCATCTAACTAGGAAAACTATCTACTTATATAGACCTTCGTACCTCCTGGAGCTGGGAACCCTCCAGGCTCCAGACCCCCTGGATCCTTCGGCTCCCCCAGGTCCGTCACGTGATCCTGGAGCACGTGATCCGACTTCTTCTAAGTAGAGGTTCTCTGTGTAACCAGTGTTACCGAGCCTCAGGCCTCCAAATAGAGGGGTCGTGACACTCTTAAGTCTTTAGTCTTTTAGAAGAATTATAATTCCAGAATTGTTAACTATGCTGAAGATAATAACTAAATGTGTAGATATAGGTAAACAAAGACAAAAAGATGCTAATCAACATAATCAACATGTAAGAAGAAGAGTTAGCCTAATTACATTACTACTAGAGTGTATAACCTGTTGAATTAAGGCACATGAAAGTATGTAACGTAATATGAGATAACTCTGTATATATTATAGTATTATAATAACTATACAAGTAAAGAGAGCTAACTAGTAGACTACCGAAAAGGGAAGTCACGTGTAATAAACAAGATGGTGCCTAAGGCGACATACAGGATATTACAACATAAAGCTTAAATGCTTAACTTTGTAGTTTACAAGCATATTGTTAGGAGTTAGGTGACGTCGGTACGTCAGCTCGGAGAGGCCTTGGCTACAGCGGGTCACGTGAACGCACTATGTATATATATACAAGGGCAAAAGGGAAAGTAAGGGGTAAGAGTTAGTTTGTATAAGGGTAGATACCTACTGTAGCTCACTTATCGCTCAGCCTGTAGTTCACTGTCTATTACCTGTCTTGGGTTCATAACATATATAATACAATTTTCTATAAGATTAACATATAGAATATCGAAGTTATTAATATATTTTAGACTAAGTTCAAGCNTTTTTATTATTTGAACCTTTTAAACAATTACAATTACATTTAATAAGCACAACTACTTGAAGAATCTTATTTTTAAACANTTTTTTCTTCTTCTTTAGTAAATTGTATAATCTTCTCAAACATAAAGTTTAACTGTAGAAGAAGTAGACTGGCCGAACGGTCTGGACCGTGGACCGTTACGCTAACCTATTTAGGACTACTTTCTTTAATAATTATTATTATTAAATAAAATTTTTAAATTTTAAAGTTTTAATGTTTTTAAATATAATTCTTTAAAAAAATTCTAAAAATAGTAATTAAATAAAGTAATATNAAAGCTTTTTTWAAAAATTATTAATCCTTGTAAGTATATTATTTAATTACTATTTTTAGAATTTTTTTAAAGAATTATATTTAAAAACATTAAAACTTTAAATTTTAAAATTTTTATTTAATAATAATAATAATTAAAGAAAGTAGTCCTAAATAGGTTAGCGTAACGGTCCACGGTCCAGACCGTTCGGCCAGTCTAATTGAATTAAGGAGAAGTTAGAGTAAAAGGAAGTTAAAGGTGTTAAAGTAGAAGAAACTAAAATAAAAAGAAGTTAACAATATTAAAGATACTAAAGTAAAAGTAAAATAAGAGGAAAACTAATACTTTAATAAAAGTAATTTGAAAACAAGAAAGTAAAAGGAGTTAAAGGTATTAAGAGTATAAAAGCTAAAAGTATTATAATTATAAGTTAACTTTACTCTTGACTATTAACTGTATACTTTATAATAAGCAAGAAATTATATTATACAAAGTAAGAAGATATGCTGAAATATAAAAAGATATCTTAATAAATAGTAAAGTACTTTAAAGAACAAGAAAGTACTTCAAGGGATAAGAAAGTATTTTAATAAGTAGTAAAATACTTTAAGAAAGGTAAATTATGTTAAGGAGGTTAAAGGAGTATGCTAAGTAATTGTAAACATATAAAAGGAAGTTAGTTAGAAAGTATACAAACAAAGGGATTCTATTAAGAAGAAGTATTAACTGAAGGCTTAAGAATGTATAGTAATCATNAAAAAAGTATAATAAGAGAGAATTATNAAAAATNAAAAGTTAAGGAGGTTATNAAAAGGTAAAAACTAGTAATTCTGTATATGAATTGATTATGTATTATTAACATAAGTTTATGTTTTCAGAGTTGAAAGAATAAGCCTTAAAGGTATTCAATAACTTGATCAAGTTTTTCTTTAATAAAAAAGACTAAAGATCNAAAAGTTTTAAAACTTACTCTTAGTAAAGGTTTAACATAAGTAAAATTACTCTTTAAACTAAAGTTATCAAAGTAACATAAATCATATAAGCTAACCTTCTTCTTCAAAGTAATAAACTGTATGTTCTGATTTGTAAGATCTAACTAATCAGTATTAGTTCACCTTTACAGTGAATATACATCTTTAATATATGAAAATAATACATGTTAATATAATAGTTTTTTTATTGTTAGTTATAAGTAAGTTTGTATTGTAATAATTATATAAGGAGTATTATTATACAATATTACTCTCCTCTATTATAACTGAACTAACCTTATCTTATCTACACATACACTTAATCTATACATGATTCTAGCCTATATATGACTATGCTAACAGTAACTTTTTTCTTTTATTATTCTTTTTCTTATTAAAAATGTAACTTTATCTAATTAAAGAACTTTAAACTATTTTATATATTAAAATATATAACTTATAACTTATAAAAGTCAAGTTAAAACTTATATAAAAGTAAAGTAAAGTTTTTAACATATAATATATTAATAATATTCTTTTTAGTAAAGTTTATAATATAAAATTGTAAAAGTACACTTTAATTTAAGTTCTTTACAAATAACTTTATATTTAAGGTATTAATTTTCTTAATTAGTAAAAAGATATCTAATAATTTTATTAACTTGTAAATTTAAAAGTTTTTATAGCCTTTTAGTTCGTATAAGATAAGTGTATTCAGGTTAGTTATATTTCAAAATACAACAGATTATTGTATAACTAAGGCTATATCGTTCTTAAAGCTTTGAAATTGGTATCTTTCTAAAGTTATAAAGTTAGTGTATTGCTTCCTTATGTTTAATAAGAATCTTATCACCTGGTTCATGCTGAAAATCAAAGGGAGGTGTTTGAGGAGTTATAGTGTATGATTTACAAATATTTTGGTGGGAGACTTACCTAAGCGACACAGACTTACGACACCCGGCTCGTAAACCGTTGGAAATACCCCGCGATTCCAACAGTTCCTTGGCACTTCTGGGCGGACCTGTGTCCCAGTCTAGGCCTACAAGGTTCTGACTTTGGCGAAGTTTCAGGCTTTCAGCGGATGTCCGGGATGAGCCAGTTGAATGAAGGTACTGAGCTCGAGATACTAGGCACCGAAGCCTTCGTCTGCGTTTTGTTTATACCTTCACTAGCGATATGGTTGGGAATAACTGGTTGGCTGGTATCAATGCTTAATAACCCAAGAAGATAATTCCTTGAGATGGAGAGGACTCAAGACAGCCACAACCAAGAAAGCAAACTATTGTTGAGCAGAATATCAGGTACACTCCCTTCTTTAGACTTTTATTCGGTATCTGACAGTATTGATAGGTTATTGGAGATAGGTTATTGGAAAGCAAACACTCCCCAGGCTATTCAGATCACAACCCACAAATTGCAGCCATCGACCATATCAGTATTGCCTGGTCTAATAACCAGAGCGCTCTCAGGACCAACGATTCTCCTGCCTCTGCCAAAGAAGAGCGACAACCCATCCAACAGTGTACAGATCGCGGCTCTCTAAGGCCTTGGGGCAGCGAAGTTATGCCGATAATCAAAACTAAATGAATAATGAAGAATTCTTCCTTTTCTGTTTCGAATAATTAGCTTTACAATTAAGCAAATCGCTTTACATACAAGAAATGGGTCTGAGTGTGGCCATTGCGACATTTGAAAGGGAATTTATATCCTTGTATTGCTATCTACTAGCCTCTTAATATATAGCAGCCAGGCTCATGAATTTGACCTTTCAGTGTTTCCTGTCCTCGTGTTAATCTCAATCGCGCCAGAATATCTCTATAAAATGCGTGTCGCTATGCCTGCTGCTTTGGTGTCCTGCACCTTATATTATTATCTATCCTTTCCACCCTTGTAGTTCTGTCCTAAGTTCGTCTGGGATGTTATAGGCTTTATGAATCCTTTTTATCATTGGGCACTAGCAACATATCTGTGTGAATATTAGTGCCTTTTCCTCTCCACGTAGAACAGACTCGAGGATGTAAAGAGCCTCACCTAATTGTACTTAGTGATCGTATTTCTTGATGAACCAATACATAGATCCCCCGACGCCGAAGATACAAACTAATACTAGTTCAAGGTAAGTTAAATGAATCGGAATGCAATCAAGAGGCGACAGGGGCGGCAGAAGAGGAACTCACTAACGACAATTGCCTCTACTCCAGTGTGATCTATCTGTCTCTTTAACAGGACACCGCTAACCTCAGTCAACCCCTCCTTGACGAGCCGGGAATAAAGAACGGGCATTACTACTAGAAGAAAAGGGTAATTCTAAGAAAGCCTCAACAGAGAATGAAAGGGGAATTTGAAGGACAGCCTATGATCACCTGGATCAAAAGTCTCGATGTCATCGATCAAGCCAAGCAAGTTCTGGTGCTTGATATTAAGTATTTGGATAGACAGTTGTCAGCCAGCTGGCAATTAGCTGATACCAAGACGGGAGTTCGACGCCACATGTTTCGCACGAGGTGTTTACTTCTGTACGGGCACAAATAATTGTACCTTTTGTCTGCGATTTCAAGGTGTATTTAGACTAGGTATGGTCGGAAACATCAAAATCCTGAAGCATTATTGGCTATCACAGCAGAATCTTCGACAGATGCACAGACAAGAAAAGTATGGTTGTTTTAGCTTGTATGAAAACGGAATCATGATTCGATAAATGGGCTCAAACCACTAGAAATGGGCTCATATGTCGTAGCTGGACTGTGTAGGAGTAGTAGGCGAGAAATCTGGCACGTTTGAGCTTTTGAAACAAGGAGGATCTGCGACGTTTGTATAGGCGTTTACGTGTAATTATTGTCGTAAACTGTGGCTTGGTTCTTCATCGCTTGCATGTGTACGGAGGTCGCGGTAATATATGTAACCGGACTTATGCCAAGGCGCTAATCATTTGGCGCCAGAAATGCCCTATAGTTATGGCGGCCTTCAGGCTGTTAGTGCCCTATAATTATAGGGTACTTCAAGCATCTCGCACACTAAAAGGCCTGTAACATCCAACGGCACACGCAAAACTAGCGTCTTGGCGTGGTCCGGTAACTTTTTACCGCGACCTCTGTACAAGGGGACATGTTAGAAATGATTGACTTAATTATTTTTGTTTTGCTTTTTATTTTGCTAGCTAAATAAGTTTTACCCTCCATATAACTTTTTGCTTCAATACAATTGTTTAAGGATTTTCTATATATTTTTCAGTTAGATTCAAATTTGGTAATTTAGGATGTTAATCAATTAAATTAATATAGCAAAGTGCAAGGATGATAGAAGTGAGAACAAGAACAAGCAAATACTGTAAAAAGGGGTTACAGTATGTCACTGTATGTGAACACTTGTCTGAGTGAACATGCTTATTTACACTAAAACTCACTTACTTCAGCTTGTATTTAATTTTTATTAATACTTTAAATTTTATTTTATTTTCAGTTTAATCAATACATTTTAATAAAATATTTAATATATCTTAAACTTAAAAATCTTGAAGTATTGTAAAAGTTGTAATAATTATTTGAAATTAGCATAATTCATTTCTTATACAAATTAAGCGAAATTTGTATGAGAGATAGTGTTAGAATTGATTAGAATAGATTAGAATACAGAGCATTATTCTAATCTAATCAAATGGTCAAAATCTGTTAATCAAATTAAATCAAATATTATTCAAATNAAAAATTATGTGATAACACTAAGTCTATTTAAGTGTAATTTTTGATCAAATATATATTATGTAAAGGGGTGTTAAGAAATACTCGTACACCAACAAGCTAATCATTTGTGTGATATACTCAAAATCTATGCTGCTTTAATACTTGTAAGCAACTGTACTGTTTTCAATTTTTAATGTTATATAATTATTCTGTAAAGTAACTAAAATAACAAGAAAAGTCTCTTGATTTAATAAGAAAAACTCTTACTTGTAAAGAGGAGTTGTTATAAGACCTCTAAGGACATAGCAACATAAGCTTAGGCTAGTTACTCTTGTAAGGTTTATGTAAAAGTAAATTGTCTGTAATTATAATAAACAAGTATATATTGTAAAGTTATAACTTAAGTTGAATATGAGGTTCTTAATTAAAGCTTAAAGAGTATGTTCTTATATAAACAATTACATTTCTTAAGTTTAACTAGTCTAACCTAGTATAACCTTATACTTCTTATATTAATGTATACCTCTTATATAAGTTNTATAACTTAATACTCTTATTAGATCATTAACGCCTTATAAGCTATTTTCCAATACTTATTAGATTATGATAATAAGATTTATAACWATTWAAATATTTTTTTACTATTAATTAATAACTTATTCTATTAATTATATTTAAAAAATAAAATGTTTAAACTTAATAATTTTTACTTAAATTAGTTAAATAATATTAAGAATAAGTAAATTTATAATAAAATAATTGTTAAATAAATAATAAAAGTATTTAAACTTTTATTAAAAAGAATATATATTAAGATTAAAAAGTTATTAATTTATAACTGTTAAACNTTTTAAAATCGTTTTAATTATATTNAAATAAATTAACNTTTTAAAAGAGTTAAAAATATTAACTTAATTATATTCTAAATTAGAGAAGATATTAAATATTATTATTATTACTTTATATTAAAGTTAGGAAATTATTCAATTAATTAAAATTCTTAAAGATTATATAAATTATTTGTTAGTAGAATAGTAATTATGTACATATAATATTCATATGTTATTATAAGTTAATCTTGATTAAGTAATAAGAATAAGTAAAGCTTTTACAACTTTACTCTTTTACCTTTAATTGTATAATAATTATGGATTAGCACAATAGTATATTATGTATATTACATTTTATATTATATATTATAAGTGAATCAACACTGATCAGTTTATATATAAAAATCAAAAGATTATCGTTTAATTAGTAAGATATTCAGTAATCTCCTTTTAAAGTTAAATCTCAAGAGATTACAACTTGTCAAGGCCTTAGTGCACTAATCATGTGAAAGGGGGAAAAGGATAGTAGTCTAAGTCTTAGCCATTCCTTAGCTGCTGACTCCCGTCTATAAAAAAGGGGGTTTCCCTTTCTTTTTGACAAGAGTCAGAGATCAATCTTATAATTTTAGAAGAGTACTAAGTTTTAGAGCAAATCTACACTTAACCAACTATTATCTCATTGCTAGTCTCTTATTATGTTTCAGCCTTCTGGTCTCTCTTCACTTTATGTATAGATACCCTTAACACAACTATTGTTTAATTAAATGCTTAATAGTTCTTTTACAAAGTTGAAATCCATTAATCAAAAGGGAAAACAATTATTTAACAATTATAACTTGATTAATAAGACATTTAACAATCTCTTTTTATAATTATTATTATTAAACTTATTTTTGCTAAAAACAATACATTTAGTTAAATGTCAAGTAATCTACTTATAAAGTTATATAATCAGTTAATTAACTAATTCTATTTGAAAAACTACTCTTTTACCTTTTATTTTTATCAATTTCAACTTAAAAACTATTACTTTCTTTATTACTTTTATTCTAAACCAAAAATAATATGTTAAACTATTAAAATTATAATCTTTTAACTTACTTTCACTTTTATTACAAAATTACAAGCTTTTACAAGTATACAGAAAAACTCTAAGAGCTTATAAAACTTTATATTCAAGAAGACTAAAAAGTTATTATACTCTTAAAAAATTTTTGTCCAAGCTTTTATAACTATAAAGTTTATTACTTATAAGTAAATACTCTTTATACTTATATATAATTAGCTTTATTTTATAACTAATTAAGTACTTTATACTAGTATTAGTAAATTATACATGTATAACTTAAGAATAATAAGAAACATAATAAAAATAAAAGACATAACAAAGAATATAAAGGAAAACAAACTAAAAATTATTATNAAAAATAACAAAAAATACTATAAAGGTAAATTAAAAAGTATAAATTAAAAAATGGAAATGAAAAATAATAATCAAACTTATAAAGAACAACTAACTTAAATTCTTAAAAACTAAAGTTTATAAATATTATCTTAATAAGAGAAGTAATATAAANTTTTTAAGACTTATTCTAAGATGATTTCAAGGACTTTACTATTAATTACTTTAGAATAATTCTCTAGAAAAAGTTACAAAACTTATATAATTACCTTTATTATAATAATATATAAATAATGCATAATAATAAGAATATTATAATTATTTAAACTTTTATAAATGTATTATAAGAAGAAGAAGAATATGTATAAGATAAGGAAAACCTTAAAAATACTCTTTATAACCTTTAAAAAGGACTTATCACCTTTATAATTATTATACTCTTTAAAACCATTTAACTTATAAACTTTTAAATTAGCTTTAAAGTTCTTAATTCTATATTTATAAGCTAGGAATTAAATACCTTTATAACCTCTTAAAGTAAATAACAATTTTATAAACTATAATAAAATTATAACCTTAAAGTTAAGAAAAAGTAAAGAAGACTTAGAAAGCTAATAATTACTTTATAATAAAGGTGATTAATGTACTTTAGGTAATTTTTCATAAAGTATAATATAAAACATAATTGTAAGAAAGAAAACATTATAAGACAACAGTCTGAATTCATCTAAAATATATTTAACTAAGAATTTAATACTAACCTAGTATTAATTAAGTAAAAGACTAGCTTTAACCTTATNAAAGCAAGTAAAAAGAGAAATTGAACACTTAAGCTTTAACCTTATAAAGAGTAAATAAGAGAAGAATAAGAATTATACCTTATTATCATCATTATCATCTTTATCATTACCTTCATTATTAAAGGTCTCTTTTACCTTAAGATGTTATTCTTTGATTAATACTTACTTAACAACAACTATATAAATAACTTATTACTTTATTATAATTTATACAAAAACCTTCTACTTCTTTAAAGAGACTTATTATATCCTTAGATATCTTCTTTAATGAACAACTTAACAACTCTAATGTTAAGATACTTTTCTCTTTTTGCTTAATTAACTCTTCTTACTTAAGTTTTTAAAGATGTAAAAGTATACTTTTAGAATTCTTAATAAATTAAAGGCTTTTCAAAATAGTTACTTATATTATTTTGACATTATCCTAGTACTAAGTTAACAAAAGCTTAATATTAACAATAATTATTATATTAAAACTTATGTTAAGAATGTTGTTATACATGATAATAACAGTATAAAGTGCTTTGCTTTATGCTTTTAACAAACTAGTTAGTTAGTAAGAGGTTAACAAGTGATTAGTCATCAGTTCACAAGAGTAAACAAAGAAGAAAGGATATACTTACTAAAAGATAAACCTTATTATTTTGCTTATAATATGAATATTTTGAAGATTAGCTTATAAAACATTAATTAAGTAATTATATAACAATAATAAAGTAATTATATAATAATAGTTATAACTTATTAGTATTATTTATACATTATTGTAAAATATTAACTTTTTACTTAAACAAGTTATAAAGACATTATTAACATAATACTTCTTTATTAATAAGAACAAGGAGTTTAACATTTGCTAGTATTATCATAAGAGCTTAGTAAGAGGTTAACAAGTATTATAACTAGAGTTAAACAAGAGTATAAAAGAAAGAAGAGATATTCTAAAACTAAGTAAAAGGTATAAGGCAAGTTGAATTNAAAAAATCNAAAAAAGAGTATAACAAAGAATAAGTTATAACTTAACAAAAGACAATTCTATTGTATAATTCTTTAAACAAGGAAGTAATAATTAAACAAAGGTGAAAGTGTTATATAAAAGTATAAAACNAAAAGTGAAGTAAGAAAGTGAAAAGCAAATTAAATTAGAAGATTAAAGAAGAGTATAACAAAGAGTAAGTTATAGTTTAACAAGAGACAATTCTACTTTGAAGATCTTAACAAATGAAGATAAAAGNAAAAAGAAGTATAATAAAAGGAAAGATAACAAGAAAGCTATAACTTAACAAAAGTTATACTAATAGAAAGTTATAGTTAATGCTTAGNAAAAAGAAGTAAAATCAAAGGAGAGAATACTTATTTAAATAAATATATACAATAACCTAAGGTTCAGAGAATATTATTATTAAGGCTTTTCTCAATAAATATATTTAATATAATAAAGTTATGTTAAAAGAATAAAAGTAATAATATCCTTATTATAAAGCTTAATATTATTTATAATTACTAAGTTATAAACAAGTTATAATTTAAAAAAGAAGTTTATAATAAGAATAAAATGTTTAACTATTAACCTTATTATAACTTGTAATGTTAAATTGAAAGAACAAAGAAAGATCTTTAAAGCTTAGTAGAAAGTTTGTTAAAGTTTTATTATAAGGTTAATATTAAGAGGTATTTTATATTTGTTAAAATAATAAACATATTAAGGTATTAAAGTTAAGAGTGTTAAGTTTAATACTCTTTATTTAAAGTTTAATTATAAAATAAAAGAATATTATATTCTATCATTACATCTTAATAAGTAGTTTGACAATAACTCTTAAGGACAAGATCTTAAAAGAGAGGAGATATTATCAGTAGGCTAATTACATAAAGGAAAGAAGAATAAGGGTCTAAGTCTTAATTACTCTTTAGCTGTTGACTCCTGTTTATAAAAAGGGGGTTTTCCCCTTCTCTTTAACAGAAGTCAGAGATTAATCTTGTAATTTTAGAAGAGTTAAGTTTTAGAGCGAATCTATATCTAACTAACTGCTATCTCATTATTAGTCTCCTATTATGTTTCAGCCTCTTGGTCTCTCTTCACTTTATGTACAAATACCCTTAACATAATTATAATACATATATTAAGAAGTAATAATCAAAATCAGTTGGTTTTATAAGTACAATCCATNAAAAAGAATATCAAAATGTTATTGAAATATAGATATTATAGTAGAATTTATATAAAACAGTTAAACAAAATTATTAGTCAAATTAGTTGTATATACTTCATAAGAGCCCCTTTTCTCAAGTTTCCACTTAATTTATTAGTAAATAGTAGATAAAGGAATAGGTTAATACATATAATAACCATTAAATTAGTGTTTTACTAGCTAAATCCTCTAATCTTGCGTTTTATATAATATTAATAATATCACTTAACTTCAGGAGAATACTTAGCTGTTACAGAGAAAGGGAATCAAGTATTTAAGAGTTTTTTATGCTAACACATGCATAAGCTACAACATAAGCACATTGTTCAGCACTTAAATTGGCTATTCTATACTAAGGATGAACAATAACTTAATTAACATTATAATTATGTGTAGACTTCATAACTTTAAGTCTCCAACTCTTATCTTTTAGTATAATAACTACTCTTATGTTATAACCACACTTCTTAGAACTCCCTTTACGTTGTCTAGAGGTGTGAACTTCACTCTTTTTGCCTTTGGATTAGTAATTCCCTTCTTGAGCACAAGTATATAATACTCTTTGAAGCCTACTATCACGTTTAGTAAAAGCATAGCCATTATCACGTGCCTAAGCTAGAATAAAGGTGTGTAAGGCTTCCAAATCAGGATACAGATCTTCTGGAGGAGCAGGGCCGCATGGAGATGCCATCTAGAGCTTGAATAAAGTGATAAAAGTGGCTAAAAAAGCTGTAGTTACAATAATTACAGTGTTCTTCTATTATAGCATTGTGCACACTGTGCGCCCTAACTGCTTGCATGTCTTATGTGTACCGAATCTAAGGACATATTTAGATTACTAATAAATTGTATGGGGGAAAGTTTGGCGCACGGACACCGGTACCGGAGATTGTGTGTGGATTTAGGTAAACCGTATGTGGATTTAGGTATGGCCTATTATAATCATCATACAACAGCTGAGAAGAGACTCACAAAAATGCGCAATCTGTCAGCCAAACATACTTACCTGTATTACCCCAACAGTGCTAGTATAATCCAACTACGCCATAAATAAAACCTGTCCCTGCCACCACTAACAGGGGAGAATCTTGGACTGCGCTAAACACAGCTTTCCTAGCCCTTCTGATGCCATCTAGGGCACGGGAATTACAAATTGAAGCGAACATCACAGGGAGGATGACGAGACTGGCAAGAAGCCAGGTGAAGAGAACAAGCATGTTCGCATATAATAGTTTTGGTACCTCAGCCTTCACCTTTATCCAAGATGCTATCATTACAAGACAAACTCCAGACCTTGTAGAGCTGGATTCTGAACAAGAGCCGCTCAAGTGATCTTGGTGCAGGAAAAGTCTGCGAATTTGATCACGGAGTGCTGGAG
This sequence comes from Scytalidium lignicola, assembly GCA_002812745.2. Lineage (NCBI taxonomy): Eukaryota > Fungi > Ascomycota > Leotiomycetes > Scytalidium > Scytalidium lignicola. The sequence continues at coordinate 12,678 of NCSJ02000380.1, forward strand.
ATGACACACTTCAGCGTGGATTTTTGTCAATCTCAACAGTTTTGACTTGAGGAGGATCTTGAGGTGAAAGGTGAGAAGTCTTTGAATGAGACATATGGAAGTTGTTTGTAGGTGAATCTGAATGGCTGCAAGTGCTGATACTTGAAGACTGAAGCAAGGAAACAAGCGTCACCTTTATCTGTATCTCTCAAGGGCAAAAAGTGGCTTACTACCAGAAACAGGACATAGCAACATGAGCCGAGGGCGCTGTGGTTTCCAGGCGGTATTTTGAAAGCTGCCGTTTTTGGAAGCCGCCAAAAGTGAAGCCCCTTGGTGCTAAGAGTTGCCTAAGCAAAGGAGTGTTACGCGGGGTCGTGATTGGTTGCTTATTATTGCTGCAGCGCAGTCGAGCTTCATTTCTTGCCACAGACGTCGTACGCAGCCACATGGTCGTCGTCCTAGGTGTTGTCAGACCGTCCACGGGATTGGCCTTCGAGCGTAGCGAATGCTCCTCCCGAATGACCGGTGTAAGGCGTCGCTGCTCCCACAGCAATAATGTGCCACCTTAATGTTCTCATTTGTTCTACAGTACTTGGATGTTTGGTAATTCTGAATTGAATTTGTTTTGGTTTGCCTTTGTAGCTTGCTTTGCTTGCTTGACTGTGAGTATATGCTACAAATCTGTGCTGGCACTATACTGTCTTTCATGATGTAGCTACTCTTATTCACTACCTAATACATCGCATTTTGTGGGACAAATCAAACACACGAACTTAATACAGCTAGAATTGTTTCAAGGCGATTCTATCTGTTTTGCGACATTTAGCGTCGCACGGGCCAATTTTGCTAGGAACCAATAAAATTTTCAATCGCGAAGTTCCATCGCTCTAATTAATTCTTTTCATGTTTCCGACTCCATCCTCGTGCCTCGTATTATCGTAAAGCAACATCTAGCAGGTAGTCTATACTCAATATATTAATGTTCAACTCTCCTGATTTGAGCCTTTCGGTATTACTGTCAGTTAGAAAGCGGACCTTCCGCTTGCCCAGGACCGTTATTCCTTACTCCTCGCCTGAAACCGCCCATCTGAATATGGAATTCAATAATACCACTCGACCTTAGCAAACTATAAGGGTGCGACGGAGCACAATCATAGACGAAGTTAAACCAGTCATACCAAAAATCCAGCACCAGAGAAATATGCGAACACGGAAGACTGGTGGGCATGCGAAAATTCAAGTTCGCATGGTCGCTATACCAATACGTAACCACATCACAGCTACTTTCAATGATGGAACAATACTTCAGGGTTCGAGAAAGGGTCCAAGCCAGAGATCTGAGAGTCTCTCGGTTATAAATCTGTTCATCGCATACAAACCGTAGCTTTTAAAAATATATATAAGGCGCCTTGTTCCCAAATACCTTCGCTTTCCTCAAACAACTATGTCTCCGAGACGAAATCGCAAAGGAGAGAACTCTCGAAGACGGAAACGCACTCTACTTAAAAAGGCTTATGAATATGGAGAGCTAAGCGGCGCTGATATTGCATTCTTTATTTACCAGTCTGGGCGTTGGTTTACGTATAGATCTACTGACCGACAGTCATTCCCTCCATCATGGGAACAGATCGTAAGTGTTGTAACGAAATATATATGTAATGCTAATAAGAGAATAGCAAAGGTCATATCCAGTCCCGGTTAATCTACTACGACAGGATTTCCGGCGTTGAGAGCAGGACTTTTTACTGTTGTCACATGCGGTACCATGTTTTAAGGTCGGGAACGGCACGGGCCGCAACCCTCTTTTAACCCTGTCGTTGATCAGTGAGGCTTGCGGCAAACCCACCGAGGTGGGACATTGAACCTCGCCAGGATTTAGTGATAAGCCGCGAACATTTAAGAATGGACACTGAACCGACAAATCTGCACAGACACCAAGAGTTTGAATACACTGCGGGCAGGGAGATGAGTGCTTTTCGGCCGGAATTTGTTGGTTTCCTTACCTGGTCTGGTAATAAAACCACCGTCGTGTGGAACGTATATTTGGTATTAGATCACATAGACTGTCCCAGCCGCCCTAGTGGCGGCTATACAGCGTACGGCTATAAATACAAGCGCTCCCACTTCTTGCTCACAGCGAGCAGCTTCTACTATCATTCTAGACGTCTAACGTCCGCCCCTACGTCGAGAGACGCACCCCGTGACGAGACAAACCATCGGTACTTTGAATTTAATTAATTTTAAATTTGTGAATCCATTAAAAATTCCTGTGTTTTTGTGTTAGTTATATTGTGTAACCACTCCTGAACAGTCCAAACCCCGGCTACTCTAAAAATTACGATCGCGTCGTCGCTGTCGCGCCTAATTGCAGAGGGCGTCAATTCCAAATAAAATAGGACCCCTCGACCTACAGCACCACCACGAGCTCTATGCGCCTTTCAAACTTATAGAACAGTTTGATTTGGCTTTCCGAGCCTCGCCACAATGCTGAAAAATCCTTGTCAGCCTTGTGGTGGCCAGGGAGTGCTGTGTCATGCGACGGCGCCACATGGGTTGATACTTCCAATCAAGCGATCAAGGGTCCCTGGTCATGAATACGGTAATTACAGCGTATCTATCTTTCATAATTAAGGCTGTGGCTGCTTCAGGGATGGTGGTGGCGTGTAGATACCGTTGCGGATTCCGCCGGCGGAGAGCATATCTCTTACTGCGTTGTCGTCCGAGTTGTTCTCTGGTTTGTTGTATGGTTCAACGGCGGCCATCAAGTCTAACAGGGCTGTCGTGTCAGATGTATTCAGTCCCCACGGGGCTTTCAATGCAGCTGCTTTCAATACGCTGCTTCCCAGAAGTGTCTTCGGTGTAAGAGCGGGCCCGCTTGGAGGACCTGGCCGGCTGACTGGGTTGAGATCGATCTGGCTCTCGATGTGAAGTACGGCTTCCAGATCAGTGCCGTTGTTAAACGTGACGATGCGAATCATCATGCTTCCCCACGTTGTTGGAAAAGTCACGACGCCCAGGTATTGAGGGAATTCGTCGTGTCCCATTACCAGGCCAGGCTCACAGTCGTGGTCCAGTCGCAGTAGATATTTTCCGGGAGGACTATTCGACACACTTCCCAGGTTTGCGAAATTGTCGGCATAGCTTTCTCGTGCGTTAGTTTATGTTGTTAGAATGGGAGTAACGTGCTTACAGATCATAGAAGGGGACTACATATGATCGGCCATCGGTGATGTTGGGCAAAGTAAGCTCGACGTTGTCGTGTGACAAATCGATGGCTACGGGTGAGTAGACGTAATCTGCATTTGGTCTCACCAGTATCGGTTTACTCGCGGTGGATGTTGCCTTTCCTCGGTTGATCGCATTCGCTCCGACTGATGCGGTGGTGTTGTAGTACGTTTGGATGTAGAGTGTCAGAGGGTAAGCATACTGAAATGAATTAGTGAAAAGTGGTTTGAAGAGCGAATTTCAACATACAATCAGTGCCAAAGCCACGGAGTTGGACGTTTCAAGTGAGGAGTTTGTTGTTTCTCTAGCTCCAATACTGCTCCCGAGCGAAGGGGCCACTATCATTGATATGAGCATCGTGGAACGCAAAAGCTCCCGGACGAAGTTAAGTTTCAAGAACATGCTGGTGTAGGACTTGACGAAAGAGAATGGTAGTTGCTGTGGCCTACTTGTAGTTGAATGTGTACCCTCAAATTTCAATCCACGAGAAGAGGTCTTTTATAAGAAATCAGTGGCGAAAAGGCAGATCTTCTCAATAACAAAACAAGGAAGAATCCGAAGAAGCATCCTACTCGTGCGGCCCAGAAGTCTGTCTCGGGCCTAGTGCGAGGACATGTAAACAACGTAGATCAGTAAGCCGATACGCACTGAGTGCCTTATTAAGGGGCTGGAACAAACGGGATGACCCCGCCTTTTGCCAGAGGCTTATTCGGGAATAACGTGCGACCAACCCCTGCGAAGACGGTGGCGGGGACATAAAAACGGAACAGTTTTCGTGGCGTAACGGCTGCCTGAAATATTTATGGGTTCCCAACCTCGGCCGTATAGGGTTTGCAACTCCAATGCCATGGTTTGAAGGACGAGACTGAGATTAAAGCCTAGACAGAAAATACTGAGCATACTGAGGTTTTGACAATTAATCCACTCATCCACAAGACATCAAATTCGTGACTGCTTTGGGTGGGCCTTCTCAACATCTGAACGCGGTATATCTCATATCCCATGGATCCTCCAAGGTTCTATCTAACACAACACGAGCGGCCTCAACCCCCATGAAATTCGAAATAAACTCAAGTTTCGAGCCTAGCCACTGCTTACGCTCACTCCCTTTAGGTGCCGAAACATATGTTCGCCAAAGTATCCAGATTATGAGATATCCATGAAGCGGCATTCTGTACTCAGTCGACGCGGGAGCACCAAAGGAATCGATATCCCCAAGGCAAAAGTCTATGCTAGCGCATATCTCCGAAATCATTTCTGAAATTATGATGCGAGATGTTCTTCTTGTCTCTTCGATGCATAATGAAGTCTCAGAACAAGCATGTAGCTCGATAAGGGAAACGCAATGAAACAGAACCTCATGGAGATGAATTCGAGCTGCTCGACAAGTATTTGAAGCCCACGCCACATACACATCTGCGTAAACGTAATGCTGAAGGTAGATAGTGGTCGCTTCTGCCGGAATCTTGCCCGGCTTCCGGAAGATGCGCGGTCGCCACGGAGTTGGGAGAGAGTCGGCCCATTCTTGATATTGGAGATCGATGAGAATGGCTTCCTTGATGACCCTTAACATTTTCAAGAGCCAACATTCGTCCTCTGAGTAGTTGTCAAAGAGCGTCTGAGCTTCATGACAAAGTCGAGCTGTTCGAAGATTGCACCTCGAAAGTTTGAGGCCAGGATCATCTAGTGGTATTGTCTCGAGCCAAGTATTCACTCCCTCTGTAGGGTTTACATGCTCGGTAATGCATTTCACCACCTTTCAAACATTAGTAATTAGTGAGATAGATTGGCGGATCGACTAACGAGATGTCCGTAGCAGGTGCGAAATATATTGATACCAAGTGGGGTGGTAAATTGCTTTTCACCTCGAAGTTCCAGAAGCGAGACGCGCCCAAAATGATGGCCGTGACGAGACCAAGCGACACCAGACAGTCGGAATCCGCTTATTAACCTATTTAAACCTAGAAGTTAGCTTGTAAATAGTAAATGGACAGCTACGGCAGTGTCTTCGTTTGCTTGACTTTTGTGTTGAAAGACGGAGGTTTGCAAGTCATTCGACCAATGAACCAGTGCTCTGGGAGATGGGGTGCATACTATTAGTGTTAGTGTCTCCTTGACCGTAAAATATAACGGCGAGCTTACCTCAAACAAGCCAAACAGATAATTCGTAGCCAGGGTTGCGTCCTGTTGAGCCTCATCAGGATGTTGCAACAGCTTCGCCATTAATTGTATAGCGTGAAAGTAGGATTGAAGTGCTTCAAGCTTCAATGATTCAATTCGAAGTTGATTTGCCATACTCAGCGAGGCAACCGCACTTAGAGCTTCTATTAGTGGAGCATGCTGGTCAGGACGTCCATAAAGCTCCGGCAAAAAGGAAAGACCGCTTCCGGTAAAGACAGTTGATTCGAATACAAAGTCAGCAAAGAACCGAGGCAGTGCAACTTCTCGCCAAATTGTGCTCATAGGAGGACAAATTCTAGGCTGACAAGCTACGGTCTGAGGAAGTGTACGCTGAGTTGTGCTCGTGACGGTTTTCACTGGATGACTGGAAGTTGAAGGTCCCGGAGACTGCGGAGAGCCTCCCCTCTCGGCGATACGGGCCTTGACGCGCTTACACACTTTCGTCTCCGCGATGATGGTCATGTCCCTGAATACTATGTCAGACTCCGGCCGATACACACAAGGTATACCGGATTTGAGACATCTTTGGCAAGGATCTGGGCTGGTCTCGCACTGGATTCCCCGATTAGACTTTTCTCGATCTGAGCCGGAAAATAGGGGCCTAGAAGCGACGAAGGAAAACGTCGTGAGACCCGGGACTGACCTTGACTTTCTTAGCTCTGCAGGCAAAACATGCTCTGCTAGGCCACTTGAGTTGCATCACAGAAGAACAGGAGCACCGATATGATGAGGTTGCAAAGTCGAGGCGTCCTGTGAGATAAAGTTGTATAAAAGAGGAAAACACGGCGATAAACGACTGAAGAAGTCAAGAAGTCAGCCTGGAAATGCACAGCCCCTGTTGGCCCCTGTCCGTACGCCGACGATCTCAGAACCCCTCTTTCCAGACTCGCTAAACCATATCGGGAAATTCTCAGCGAACCGACATTTGGCAGGCGTATTGAGATGCTTGACTCAAAAACAGCACTATATCTGTTACGAGAGGGATACTGTAGTAGGCGTGATCCGAACTGTACTCGTAATCAGCCGGCTTTCGGTCGCTGAAGGGGAAATTTGCAAAGTGATATTCTGTTGCTCGAGAGTTTTCTTGGGTATTTAATTGAAAGTTTAACCCGCACCTGTATCTCTGGCTACTTGAACAATACAATACCACTATCAGATTGTGTCGAAATAAACATTTGGTATCTTGAAACTGTTGTTCATCTTCATATTACATTGCATCCTATTCCACGCACTAAGTGCACGACTTCAAAATGACGGACTCGGCCGAGGTTGTTGAGGTAGGCAGGAATGATGTCTTCTCGTCTGGCGCCAGCGCTCCTCGAACATTCAAGGATGGTTACTTCGACTATAACTTTGCCAAGTTCCTAGGCCTTGCGCCTTACTCCGGTGCAGAGCTTGGTGAATGCTACGAGACGGCCCATCGCATCAAGGATGGGGACACGGAAAGCTGGATCGAAGCTTGGGTAAGCACAGCACAGCGAATTGAAGCCTACGCAGAAGAAGCCCTCAAAGGTAATCATAAAGTCAGCGCCAAAGAAGCATGGCTTCGGGCGACAACCTACTACCAAGCGGCTTTCTTTTTCACGCTCAACAATGACCCACGGAAAGCTCAGATATATGAGAAGCACACGGGTTGCTTCCAGTCTGCTGGGAAATTTTTTGATCCTCCGCTGGAAGTGCTCTCCATACCATACGAAGGCAAATCGCTGTTTGGTTACTTCCTCCGCGGTGGCTCGGACTCCAAGCCTCGCCCGACCGTGCTCATTCAAATGGGTGCAGATGGGAGTTCAGAACAGATATACTTCTCTGGAGGTGGAGCCGCTGCTGTACGTCGTGGCTATAATGCCCTGATTTTTGAGGGGCCTGGTCAAACCGGAACTTTTATGCGTGGCCGCTCTCTCACTTACCGTTACGATTGGGAGGTTCCAGTCAAGGCAGTGGTAGACTTTGCCCTGACCAAACCAGAAGTCGACCCAGCCAGGATTGCGTTAATTGCCTACAGTATGGGTGGCTACCTTGGCCCTCGTGCAATTTCCTTTGAGAAGCGTATTGCTGCTTGTATAGTCAGTGGCCTGGTACCATCAATGATAGCCTTATCAGGTCTGAGACGATTTGAAGAGGCAGCAGGAGCAAATGGAAATTACAATCATTCGCAGAAATGGCTCTTGTATGAGCACATGCCTAAGTACGGCTTGAACAATGGCATTGATGATCTCGAAAAATTTCGAACTATCTTGGAATCTTTTAACCTCTACGGTTTGGAGGACAAAATCACCTGTCCACTTCTCGTCGTGCAGGCAGCGGGTGAGGGAGAAGCACAAGTCAAGCTTGCAAAAGCTTTCTATGATAAGCTATCCAATCCAAATCCACACAACAAATTCAGGCTTACAACGGAAGCTGAAGGGGCAGAGATGCATTGCCAGAAAGGGAACGTCATGCTTTTGCATGCAATCGAGTTTGACTGGCTTGACGATGTTTGGACTTGATACAGTTTCAGAGGAATAAGGTGCTCATTTAATAATCAAAATATGTTATATTGGCTCATTATCTTGTTATGCTTCTTTCGTTCACAACCTTGAAAAAATGCTCCTAGTTATCTTCTGGCATACTCACTTGTTCCCTTTTGTTATACCGGAAGATCACCGCGCAGCGGAGATTTGTTGCCTCTCCGCCTCTCACCAGGTTTCAGTCCCAAATCTTTTCCGCTCTACACAAATCCCAACCCATAGACTAGCGCCATCGTCTTACCCTCGAGTTGAATTAATGAATCAACGCTGCTTCACCGGTAGTTGTCTAGGTCATGGTTGATATTGACCAGTTATCGGTGCAGATACAATCGCTGACGGAGAAGGAGTTCGGGTGACCTTGGAAAGAGAGACCAAGAAGTCACCTAAAAACTTTCAATTCATAATGAGAAGTTGTTCATAATTGGTATCATTTATGTTGAATACATCTATATTCATCAAAATAGTGATCTGCTTTGTAAAAGGTGAATTTGGGGAATAACTTGTCGTCCACCCAAAGTGGAATGAGCGTCAAACCGCTGTAGACTCTTTAAAAAGTCAAATCTGTCATTATTGTGAGACCAAGTTAACTCGTATTTGCAGCTCGCCTTCTGGCATATCATAATCAGACACTAACGTAAGTTGTTACGAAGATTGTGCGGGTTGCCTTCTGTTTCTTCTCCCACTCTTTTCTATCTCTCTCAAGCTTCTATTGTCACGACATCTCCATACCGCTGCGATCGTTCTGCATCCGACCGTTGCATCCAGAGACCTTCCAACCAAGGACCCCAAAGATCATGAAAGTCCCGAAACCGATCGACATGAGTGCAATCCTCTTTATTATTAATCTCCGTTTTAGTTCGACCACTGGAATGGTAAGGATGTTGATTAGTAGTAGCCGTATCTAAGGAAGCGCATCTTTGCGATGTATTATCAGCAAGCACGATCGTGGATAATGAATTGCTGCCAGGGCTTTCGGAGGAGAAGTAGTTAATATATTCATTTTCGCTGCAAGTTTTTGAATTCCGGGAAGGAGCTCGAAGGTCTGTGGCAGCTTTCGCTCTAATCTCTTCGAAAAGGAAGGCTCTTTCAGCAGGCATGACCCTGAATAGATCCACAATATCGAAGTAGGAAATAACCAGGTCACGGGATTTCGAGGCTGTATTCAGCGCGCCAGGTTCTTTGATTTGTTGAGTTGACGCGGTTGTTTGTCGACGAGTCTCGACCGTGGTGGGATCATTCCAAGATGTTGTAAAAGTGAGCTGTGTGGGTTCAAAACTCTGTTCGAAGAAGAATGGAGGCATCTTTGCATATGCTAACAAGCAATTTTGGTTTCTTGTGGCGAGATCCTTTAGTAACTACCTTCTAGGCTGAACACATAAGCCATGGAGTTATTCCTGTCAGCAATAAGACTTCTGGTTGAATTTATATGTGCTGAATCCAGGAAACAACGACCCATGTCAAATGAATCTTTTCGTGCGTTTGTAGTTGACTGGCTTATAATAGTAATTCCTCCCCGCCAAAATGCCTGTCCTTGTTTTATACATGATTCGGGTGCTGGCCTGTAGAGCCGAAGATATTCTAAAGGTGCAGCTTTGAGATATAGTCTTTCCATGATATGCTCGCATCTTCGGATGCCTCATTTTAGTTGGTCCAACAATTATCTGTCAAAATCCCACAGCTCGACATCCACTACTCTATCCCACAGATCAGCCCAAATCCCAATTGGTCTTCTTTGGCTTATCAATAAGTTGAAATGCCCCACGAAGTCCCCCCTCCGTCGCAATTTCCCTCAATATATCCGTAATCCACGTAAAGCGCTCACTTCCCGTCGTACAAGAATTCTTCGCCATAAAGAGTGGCCAGATTAGTAAATATCCGCAAACAGCCTTTCGATTCTCTTTCGTTGTTGGTTTGCCTTCCGAGTCGATCTTTCCGAGGCAGAAGGATACACTAGAGCAGATTTCCGATATCATTTTCGAGATGATGGTATGGGATTCCGATTGTGTGTAACCGTGGTCGAGGGCAAGGGCGGCGGCAGAGGGGTGCAATTCAAGGAGAGCGGAGCAGTGGAGAAGTACTTCGTGCAGGTGGATACGTGCACTACGATAATTATTCCAAATGCCGGCTGCCATGATGTCGTGATAAACGAAGGTGGGATCAGTACGCTGTTCCATAGCAGTACCGTTACACTGCGCACAAAGATCAGGATTAGAAGAAGTGCGCATAGTGCGATAGCGCCAGATACCAGAGACGGAGTTGGACCAGTCTTGACAGACGATATCGACGAGGATGGCGTTTTTGAGGACATTGAGAAGGCCAAGTATCCAATATTCGTCTTGTGTTTTGGAGTTGAAGAGATTTTGGGCGTCGGCGCAGAGCCGGACAGTTTTGAGGTTGCATTTTGCAAGTTGGTTGGCTATATCGTCGAGGCCGATATCGTGGAGCCAACGTTCGGCTTCTTTTGCAGGGGGTTTATTTGTTACGAGGCATCGTAGGGTCTGTAGTTTTGGGAAGATGTCAGTCAGGCGCTCAGATAATAAGGATAGCTCGTCGCATAGCAACAATGAATACAAATGAAAGCAATGAAATTAACGATGGCCGTAAAAGCAATGAGATTATTAAGCCAATGATAGCTATGAAATATATGACAGTAGCACCAATATAGAGGGAAGTGTTCCGCGAGTAAAATTGTCAGCAGAGGAGATAGGTGGTTACTAACGTGATGTGCATAGGTGATCCGGAACATATCCAGTTTGTTTGTGGAATCGAACAGGCTTTCCATGTTCTGCTCTCGAAGCCGAAGAATAGACATACGGCCCTGTTGATGGAGTGATTGTAGATTAGTAAAATGGCTTCCGACGTGAGCCTACTCGATTGTCAGCCCCTGCATGATAGAAATCTGACCAGGACTATACCAACTTCATACAAGCCGTAAAGAATAAGAGTTGCCATGCAATCATCTGTTCTCGCCTCCACGTCGTCCTTTAGTGCCTCTTGTACGAGACCTATAGAATTGCAGTATGCTCTCCTTCCATCAACGGCAAGCCATGCTATGTTCATCTGGTTTGACTGATTGACGAAAGCAACCGCCTCAACAGCCTCTTTCAAATACGGTCGGCAATTAGGCTGGTTAAATAGCTCCTGTATAAAACCAAAAGTACCAAGAGGAATATTCGATCGAATAATCCAATCGTTGAAGAACCTTCCAAGTGAAGCTTCATGCCAATTGGTATTCAGAGGACGTTGCGGAGGAAGATCTTGCAGAACAGGGATGTGACTGCAGATTCGGCACCTGAAGAGGGTCACGGGGCTTCGAAGTTGGTTGAAGTTCATGATTGGTGTATAGGTTTCGTCTGAGCTTCTACCTCGTGCTCTGGTGGTACGAGATCTGACTTTTGCCTCGGCCACTTGGTTCATATCACGGAAAATTAGCTTAGAATCAGAACGGTATCCTGGACATGATCGCCCGGACCTGATGCATCTTCCGCATCCTGGAAGTCTCTGGTCACACTGCAATTCCGAAAGAGTCAGTCAGAGCCAAACTTAGCTACTCGGCACGGCCTTTAGCCGCAAGAGATTCATTCGGAGATCTCTGACTCCGACAAGCATAAGAGGATGTATCTGGCGCTTGAAGAGACGAACCTTGACTTTTTTTGCTTTGCATGCGAAACAACCACGACTAGGTAAGCCACGATAGGTCATTATAGATCGAGCTTAGGGTTATTGAGATCGAACAGCGTATATTCAGATTTCTCTTTGTCGATAGGATCCTTTTCCGAAGACGATGATCATAATACAAGGACACCGATTATGTAGTCCAAAAGAAGTAATTCTCACGCAGAAGATGATTCCAAAGAGGAAGAACGCTGCGAGAGGAGTCAGAGATATTGAGATTTGTGCCTCATTATTTCTAAGACCAAATCAGGCAGAATATACGCTATGACGTTGCAAAGGTAGGCTGTGCAGGTAATGAGTCCGTCTAGCCCTAAACTAATTCGGGCAATTTCTACCGACGCAAACTAATAATACCCGCCCACAACAGCATGAACTATTCCGTACTTCTAAAAGCCGCACTCACAAGCCCGCCACCTAACCATACGAGACTAGAAAGTGAGCTTAGTGCGAAAGCGCTACGTGACAGAACCGTCGGAAAACTTTGATACCGTTGTCCGTGCCTCCCTGCGGATAGTTCCGATCCGTATAAAAATATCTTATATCTTCATGTGTCTATCTCGTGCAGAGCTTTAGAAACCAAATTTCTACCGCATATACGGTTCCTTCATTTCCACATGGCTTTCCCCGACGTAGAGCAGAAAAGACAAAAAAGAGTAGCTATCGTGGGGTCTGGGATGGCTGGACTAGTCACCGCGTATTTACTTAATCAGGACGAGCAGCAGAGATATGCCGTGACGCTATTTGAGAATGTGTGCTATTTCCGACACTTCTACTTGAAATACTTACTCATATATTTAGGGCAAAACACTATCCTTTGATGCAGCTTCTGTTTCCATCCCTTCTCTCACCTCAACTGGCTGCTTCGATCGAGTGGACCTCCCTATGCGAGCGTTCGCCGGCGGCTATTACCAGAAGCTAAAAGATCTGTATGATCATCTCGGACTGCAATATCGAGTCCAACTATTCCACTTCGCATTCAGCCAGCTTCCTCCGTACCCGAGCAGTTTTCGAGATAGTACATCAACGCCATACTTCATACACTCCTCGAATAACCACCGATTTCCGCCTCTAAAACCCTCCGGCATGCCAACTGGTCTGTGGCTGGCGAGGATCTTCTATCTGTTCTTCTCCTACGTGTATTTTACCTTCTGCTGTATGTTGATCCGCCCTCGATCCGAAAGTCTCACCGAAACACTGGGTGACTATCTCACACGTATACGAATATCCGAAGAATTCAAAACGCATTATATTCTCCCTCTTATATCTAGCGTAACAACATGTCCTCATGCCGAACTCCTACAATTCCCCGCTATCGATGTAATAAATTACAAGATAATGACACATGGGAAACAACACTACACGGTCGTTAATGGTGTAGGCGATGTTCAAGAAATATTAGCCAAGGGGATCGAGACAAGATTCTCAACACATGTCCTCTCTGTCTCGCCACAAACTAGCCACACTATAAAACTGCAATGGCGACACACGGAAGATAGGAACAACCTGGCTATATCGATCGAAGAATTCGACAACGTGGTTATGGCAGTGTCGCCCGACATCGTCGGGAATATTTTTGCGACTCTGAAGGACAAGATGTCGAGAATTCCAACAGTCAGGGTAGAGAGTCATGTCCATGCGGACGTCATTGATGACCAGGGGAATTCTTTTATGCTTAGAAAGACCCTCGGAGGTAGTAATACCAATATAGGTGGAGCACAGTCGATATTTCTTCGCACGAGCATGTCAGGATCGTCTGAGCGAAGGACAGAATCAATTCACGTGCAACCATCCGGAGTCCTAGTTACAACATGTCCGATCATGCCGATCGATACCAATCGAGTCATTCAATCGTCAACATTCACGAGGGTTCTGCGGACACCTGAGAGCCGTCAAATCGTCAACGAGCTCTTTCAAGAAGAGTTCCATGAAGATGGTGAACTTGAGGGAATGGGAATAAATGAGAAACTATGTCCAAAATGGCGGAATGGTGACGATGGTGTGTGGCTAGTTGGTAGCTGGTGCTGGGATGGAATGGTGCTTTTGGAGGGCTGTATTGTCTCTGCTATCCGGGTTGCTAAAGGATTAGGCGTTGAGGTTCCCTTTTGAATAACGGATGTGATGATGATGCGAATTTGATAGAGATGTTTCTATCTATAAAATATACAATCTAACTTCTTATCCGCTGTGCGTTATATATACTTCCTACTGTTAGCAGTGTAAGGTAACTACGGTGAGACGTACTAAAACGCTCATTGGCAAAAACAATTTATTAGGATAACTACTTCCTAGCGACCACAATAACCCCCCTAATAATTCCACTTCTAGCCCACCACTCAAACAACCACTTCGCAGCTTTCAACTTCCCCAACCGCCATCCAAACATCTCCAAAGCTTTCTCCCTCTCTGCCAAGAAAGAACTCAATGGTCTAAACACATGTTCCGAGATATCCCTCAGCTCAATATTCTCCTCGGCGTAGCCAGCTTGCAGATATAAACCCCGATACTCCCTCTCCGTCTTAAACGCTCCATATGGACAACCCATAAACCTTGCTATAATCATGAGGCCAAGACGAGAAAGGAAAGGAGTTCTGTCTGCGAGGAGGAGATCATATGCCAGCACAGAAGCATCCAATTCTCTCTTCGCGTATGTGAGAATGGGCAGACGCGAGGGTGAGAAATGAAATAGTGTATCCAGGGCAAGAACCCAGCAATTGACTTCTTCAGGCACGACTTCATGAACGGACGGATTTGGCTCACTAGGATTGGATTCATGGACTCCTTTCACTGTCCTCGTCAGCTTCTCATTCCATGCCGCTGGCTTCCCAGCGTCGGCGCAGAAGATATTGATTCGTGGCTCATCGAGAAGACCATCGGAGACGAGGCGTTGGTAGGCATAGTTGAATTGTCCACTATCCAGCGTGATACCGATGTAACTGTCCAAAAGCTTTTCCTCTGTGGGAATTGTCTTTGAGGGACCGCGGGATGGAAACTTTTGAAGCAGACGCTGTGTCAGGTACACTGATTGATCTCCACATCCAAATCCCAGGTCCACCATTCTTATTTTGCAAGCTTTTGCGACTGAAATTGCCGATCCGTTTTCATTAAGGAGGCCACCAGTTTTGAGTACTTCTTGAAGTAACGCTTCGCATGCTCTTGGCAGATCGTTACTATCCTACGCTTTTTTATTATATTTTGAATTTATGAGCGTCAATTTAAGGAAGACTTACTTTCCAGTAACCCATATTCATCCACATCGTTGGTGGTGGCAACTCAATGTTGAGGCGGGCTTGATCAAGATTGTATACTGAATTCTGAGAGGTATCATATTTCCTGCCTCTTCTAGGAGAATAAATGATATACTTTAAGAATGGGACAAGGGATATACCGATGACGAGGCAGGCACAGTGGGAGAAACCTGAGGAGAGCAGAAATCCTGGGATGCCATAGTCGTTCTTGAATACGGCAGCCATTGAAATTTGGTCGAGGAGCACGGTAGAAAAACTCCAACACCACATTTTGTTGTATATGCTTGTAATTGAAGTTTTGATGTAATTGAAGTTTTGAGAAGACTTTAGTCGACTACGCATATATATATTCCTTTCGAAAAAACAAATATTATCCCGTTTCGAGTTTAGTTAAATGAGCGGTGACAGTCCGTTCATTATCCAGAAGAAACCGTGGAGTACCTAGACTTGATGCGGCCACCAGTTCGTCAAGGTCCAATTGCTGACTTGGATTTTAAAAATACCTCATCATTGAACATGTCCCTCCTCAAATTCGAGCGTCCTAATGAATACTCAATTTGAGTCTAAGAGCCCTTGATTCGGCGCGTCATAGCCTGGGAGCCTGAAACCATTCAGTGATCAAGTGTCTAGCGGACCATTTATCTCCCGAGCTCCTCAAACCATGCTTCAGACTCTGTTTTCAAGAATTTCTGTTGCGTCTAAACAAATTTTACATGAGAACGGCTTTCCAGGATCAATTTTAGTACAGGTCTTTGCGGCATAAACCAGCCAGGTCGTTTCTCCGACCAGCACCATTCCTAAAGGGGCATGTATCGCGACCACTGCCACTTTCATGTTTGTAAATTGGGAGCCTGCGCCCCCCTTCTCTCCTACCCGACTATCATTTCAACTAGGCTGAGTTTGAAAAGGCATTTGAATGCCGTGCATTCTGGTTTCTTAATGGCTGCAGTGCTTCTATGTGCAGGGTTTTTAGGTTACTTCCAGGACTAGGATAGGTTGATTTTGTCAATTTACGAGTTTCTGGCTACTCGATGCCTTTGAAGGTCCATTAACAAAGTTTTATGACGGCAACCGGTGGTTTCTCGGCTTGCTCGAGAGTTGTCGTGAAGGAAGTATAAGAGCTCTCTTCCGCCTTATTTGCAGTACACCCTTACTCTCAACTTACGTCTATATCTACACTTTAGACTCATTCTCCAGTATCACGCACTATTTGATTGATACTCAACTGCTTCTTGAACTCGCTACCATGGGGCCTTTTCACTCTTCATCTACTAGTCATGTCTGTCCAGCAATCAATGAAAGCGAACCTGGTAAAGACGCCGGACTGAAGCTTTAAAAATTCAAATACTGACCTTGAATTTAGTAATCGAGCCAATACTAGGCAACATGTCATTCCAGCACCTTAGCACAATTATATCAGGAGCGTGTGGTATCTGGTCCATTCTTATAGCACTCTTCCTCATCTTCCGACACGCGACACACTTCTCCAACCCTGTCGAACAGCAAAAGTACCTCTCTTCCCATCTCCTCTCCCTTGAACTCCTATCTAAGGCTTTCAAAGTGTCATCCGCATCATATGCATAATACCCAGCTTCGCCACCATCTCCTTCCTGTGTGTCTGGCTCGACAACAACGCAGCCAAATACATAAACTCAGGTCTCGATGTTGCCGAAGCGTTTGCTATGGCTTCGTTTTTCATTTTACTTTCAGCTTATGTCGTACCTACCAGAAATGATTATGACCGTCAGGAATTCCTTGCCCACCTTGAGTCACTAGGGGAAAATGGAAATTCTGGGAGCGGAGGAGGGCTGAAATCGTATCAAGTAAGCTATTCGCTCTTCCCAGCTAGACTGTGGTTGATGAAACGACCAGAGGCTCTGCTTTGGCGTCCTGCAATGGGTCCCTGTCAGTATCATACTCTGGATCGCTACAGATATTACCATCGCATCAGGGATCTACTGTTCAACATCCAATAGTACGCACTTCGCCAAGATCTGGGTTAGTCCCCTCTTCTTTCTCCAATATTGCATTTCTCCCTTTTCTGTATGATTAACGATAATAGCTCACTATAATCCGCATAATCTCCACCGTCCTTGCCATACTATCGATCTTCCGCCTCTACGGAAGCACCAAGAAGGTCGTCAAGCCACGTGGTGCCCTCAAGCAATTCATCTGCTTCAAGCTTATGGTCTTTCTCAATTTAATTCAGACTGTTATGTTCCCCTTCCTCTTAAAATCTCTCAGCCTTGCTGACTAAAGGACAGGCTGTGTTCTCCTACCTGATCTCTAGCGGCGATCTCCACGCCTCCACCCATCTGACGTATAACAACCTAGCAAACGGTCTGCCTGGCCTTATTCTCTCTTGCGAAGTAGCGCTCATCGCCCCACTTTTCCTCCTCGCCTATTCAACTAAACCCTACCTCATCTCTTCAAACTCAAGCACAAACTCTGGGAGAGTGTACCAAGGCGGACCCCTTGGCTTTGGCGCTATTTTAAGTGCGCTGAATGTGTTTGATTTGTTGGGTACATTTGTGGGTGTTATCTCACAACCGAATAGGGGAGTTACGAGGGTTACGGGTAATTATTAGAGCGTTCGTTATTAAGTTGGTCGATATTGATATAAAGGGTTGATAGGAAAGGATTGGAGACAAGACGTTTCCAAAAGGAGGAAATGGCCACTGCTGTACGACTGGGAGTTTGCAGTGTTTCCCTTTGGCGATGTGATGATTCGGGTATATAACATGAGCAGTTTGAGGCAGGAGCTTCCAAAACTTAAGAAAAAGCTCGACAAGTCAATTGCCAAATGTACTACTAAGAGCAATAAATTGAAAGTCGAAGACGCTGGAAGTAATGAACCAATCTAGCCTCTTTTTCTTGGACCTCAAAATTACGATGGCAAAACAGAATTGCTCTCTCCCTCGCTCGAGGTCGAATGGCGCAATGCATCACTGCGGGACTCTTGACCGGTACGGCAGGTTGGATTGTCGAGTAGAGCTACAAATATCAGACATCTCTAACCGGGTCGTTTCCAAACATTAGCAAGAGATAAGGTATGCGGCCATTTCGGTGCAGGGTCACGATCTAATAAACCATCAGCTAAGCTGATGCTGATTGATTTGTCACAATGCAAGTAATTATTAGAGCAAGACGAACGCAGTGGATGACCACCAGGAATTTTAACGTGACTGCCTCCAGCCTTTATATGTTCCGGCCAATTCACGAATATATCCCCTTTCGGATCACTATGCCCATTGCGAATGGGCAAGCCCACTCAGGGATATACACATTCCCCAATGAAATAGCGGTGTAGGAATAGGTATAGTATTCTAGCTATTCGACTATTCAACTCTCAACTCTCCTCGTCGGACAGGCCACCAACTTCCTGATCCTTACGCAACTCATGTGGCAGCTTCTAATTCGAGAGCCTACCTTATATATCGACTGGCTCAATAGCCAGAAACGTAAGGATATAAGTATTGGGGTTGCTTAGGAAGACCTTATCCTAGAGCCTATTTCTGCCATAAGCCCAGGTTCGTTTCATAGTTTCCACGGCTCAAGAATTGTGTCAAATGCGTGGTTACCTGACCTGGTTTCAAGACTGACTTAAAACGATCCACTTTAAGTAGAAGAGCTTTCCTTCTGGGAGCTCTTGATCTTTAGACTTCAATATACCTTAGTTTGGAACCCCAAGAGCTGCACACACTTGAATAGATACAAGAATACCCGTGATCTACCGTCACCTGCGTCCTCGTCATGACATGTCTTACTATCGTGGTCATCTAAACCATCGTGCGTAATACATTCGTGACTAGTACACCAGTCAAAGTGATTGTCCAAGAAACAGCTTTTTTTGATGGTGCTATTGCAAACCGGACTAAATTATTCGATTTTAGCAACCGATAATACTGCCTTTATCCTTTGTGCTTACCAGGCCACGGAGTCACTAGAGTCCTCGATTTGATCTACAGCTTCATGCATTCGCTCACGTCGCTCTTGTTCCTCTTCAACCATTTGGTCTTTGATGTCGCGAGTCCTTCTAAGCGGCGGATCTGGGGCTGAAGAGCTTTTCTGTAGCAACGCCGCATCCCGGCTGTTTGATTTATAGCCTAAGAACTTCCCGAGCTACAATCGTTGCGTAACAAATTTTAAAACAGATTTGATATATCCGAGGCGTATTTGGGTTTAAGGCTTTCCTTGGTCTCTTAAAGCATATACTCAACACACGCAAGACGGCTGTCGAGGTCCTTCTGGCCAGCTTGAATAAGTCGAAGGGCGTCCATGACTTCCCTGTGTTGGACTGAGGCGATATCAGTAGGGTTGCGAGGCCCCCTTCTACAATACAGTTCGTTGGAGGCATATTGACTGTGAGATAGGAATTACTTCATCGAAGTGAGATCTTTGTATAGCGATACAAGTGGTAGGGAAGCAAAACATTGTATTCAGAGGATATAACGAGGAGATTGTGTGTCACTGGGTCATTGGACGACAGTGTTGAGTTGCAGTTACACAACATGGCTGCCATGCCGACATTCCGTTTATCCAGTCACATAAATAATTAGACTGTCGACTCCGCTTCCAAGTATCATTTCTTCTGAAAATCGAATTGTGATATGAAGACTGACACTATGAGCTCCCGTTGCCAGGGACATCTTCTTTGATTGCTAGGGTCAAAATATTTGGTGCTTGTGTGCCCATCTCGATTGTGGTGATAGCGCAAAAATGGTGGAGGAAAAGATAACAGAATTGGGCACATCAATCTCGGACCTCGGTAAAATATATATCCGGTCAATCACATCTTCTGTGATACGATATCGACAAAACAGGCAGAAGGTCTCGCGCAGCTTGATATGACAGGACATTATTGAGGTAGATGAGGGAGTGTTGTTGAAGTCGGACGTNCCTGATTCCCGAGTGGAGGAGCGGCCTGCATCGCTGCCGTCATTTACGACTGCGCGTTTTCTCTTAGAGCCTGAAGGTGATATTCCTGAAGAATTATCTGTATTGAGAAGATAACAAATTACATGGCGCGGGTTGGGCCTGATTGGGAGGATTCATTGATGCCGAATATGTAATATCTGCCAATATTGACATGAAGGCGTGATGATACCAGATAGTTGAGTAGATCATCACTTCTTCTAGTCCTCAACTGCTTGTCTTGGCCATATAGGGAAGGACATCAGTCGCCAAAAGTTCGTCGCGACACCAGACTCTCAGGGTCGCTAAAAGGGCATGGTGCTACGGGAATTGTTCGGCCAGGCTTAGCAGCCACAGGCGTCATTATGTAAGCCAGAATAATTTGGAGGCACCAATCCATGTGGCGACGTTGCATGACACAGCACTCCCTAGTCACCACAAGGCTGAAAATGATTTTTTAGCATCGTAGTGAGACTCGGAAACCAAGATCAAAGTGTTTTATGAGTTTAAAAGGCGCAAAGAGCTCGTGGTGGTGCTGTAGGTCGAGGGGTTCTATTATACTTCGAATTGACGCCCTCCGCAATCTGGCGCGACGGCGACGATGTGATCGTAAATTTCAAAGTAGCTGGGGTTTGAACTATTCAGAAATGATCACACAACATGACTGACACAAAAATTCTAGAATTTTCAATGGATTCACAAATTTAGAATCAATTGAATTCAAAGTACTAATAGTTTGTCTCGTCACGGGGGGCGTCTCTCGATGCAGGGATGCACATTACTTTGACTTTGAGCAACTTAAGCTCTATGCACACATCGACTCAACCTATAATTTTATGGAAGTTGTATTCCGTGGCTGCTCTTGAATCCCTTGAACCCCTCCTATTAAATAATTGCGTTCGTGTTGTCGCCTTTGCGCTTGATCTGCGGGCAGCCTCCTTTCATAACGCAAGAGAGGTCTTTCACTATAGCTCCGCCATCAACCTCTTATTACTCCTGATACTTATAAAAGGGTCTTATCCGATTTGTAAACCCTTACTACCAAGTTAGAAATCGTCATTAGCTTTGTGGCTGCTGTAGACTGCAAATTCATGTAAGGTCTACAGGCGGGACAGTACCTCGAATCGAAGCGACTAACGAGGTTTGGTTAGGGTAAAACGACCCCCGCGCTCTCCCCGCATTTCATGACGGACGCAAATAGACTGGAGGAAACAGGCCTAGGTTTAGGTGGGAGGCCGACGAAAATATCGGGGGATTTTCAAAAGGTAAGAAAGCAAAGGTACGTGGAATCCTCTCAAACCCCCGATCCCAAAGTTACAGCAGCGTCAAGTAAGTCTTGGTTGTACAATGGTAGGTGAAAGGTAGTGGTCCTCGATTTTGATATTTCTCGATCCGGTGAGCGGGGTGGCAGAATCGCAGGGTCACCGCTTTCCCAAACAGGCTTTTTTATCTAGTACCTTGTAAACTCCACCGTTTTGGTTCTGAAACGACGAATCAAAGACCATTGAATAAGTAAACTAGTCTAATTCCATAATAAAAGCAATAAGATGATATTACTTTGAGCTTAAAGGTAGATGTAGGTGTGGATGTGGTCACTTTAAGGTTGCGCTGATCAAACAAGCCGCACTAACCGGATTAGGAATTAACGTCTAGTCCCCTAATTTTGTGGCTTGACTCTTGTTTACAATCCTTCAGGATCCTAAACTCATAGTCTGATCAACTATGTCATCCTCTCAGGGTCCTAAGAAGCGTGGTAGGCGCCCGAAATACTCTCCAACGACTGCTGCAGAGGCGCGGAGACAGGATAAGCGTAAATGGTGGTCTAAGAAGGCCGGCCATCCTCAGGGACCACCCGATTTCATCGCGTGCCAACCTTCGCTGCATGATGACGTGCCATGTCCTACAAATCCCCAAGTTGGCTTACGGACAAGCCCTGACATTCGAATTCCTTTTAATCTCGACGTGCCAATTGATGAAGCAGATATCGATGGCGAATATGATGCCCATAATGAACCTCATCACGATACGCCATGTCGCGTTACGGAACTTGCAGAGATGGAGGAGGAGGATATTAGCATCATAAACCATATGCGAGAAATTCGAGCTGAGGAACAGGAAATATATAATATGGAGGGTGCTGCATATGATGAAGCAATTTCCGAGAGATTAGTCGTGATGCTGGCTGCTGATTGTGAAGCTGCTGAGACACTTCGCGATCTCCATCAACACTCAACGCGCTCCAATGGTTTCGTGCACCCAACTGTTATCCATGCTGACAATGAAAGAAATGAGAGCGAGGAGGTATTGCAGAGTCCCAAGTCCGTCCAGTTAGAGCTGGAAGAATCCGAGGATGAATTTCCAACCATTGAAATATTATTAAAAACACCCTCAGTGGTTTCAATAAGCAGTTCTATATCCTCCGAACGCTCAGAAAGAAATAAAAATACGCCAAGTGCGTCGTCATCCAAATCAAATAATACGTTCTTGGACAGGTCCTAAGCACATGCGAGCAATAATCTATGTCCCTCCCCCCGACTACCTTGTAGGGCTGCATTAAGCTTATCGCCCGGCCTGCCTGAGCGTGCCAATGCGGTGGAGTTGACAGGACAGGTGGAGAACGTTAGCCTTACATTAAGCGAAGCATCTGGATCCGCCGCCCCACCATCAGTGCCTGAGTCCAGGTCGGGCGACGCAGGGACCAATGAACCCTCACCAGCTCAAGAGAAAATTGCTCACTGAGTGGCCAAGCAACTGTGGCACTTTCAGGGTTGTATGCATGCTGAGCATGAGGAAGCCGATCGTAGGCACCGGCAACATCATCGCCGCCCGGATGTCCATCCCGACTGTTCGAGCCTCGAGGAGATCACCGAGTTATTGCAGGGCAAACATGAAAGCGGAACGTCACTGCCTGATGTACTGGCTAACCCCAAGCTGATGAAAGCAGTGGAGCTCAAGGGTACCGATTATCAAGCTGCTTTCGAAGGATGTGGTCCGTCTGTGGACCTGGGTATGACGCTGCCCAAGAACCTTTGTCTGGCTTAATATTATACCCAAAGCAGGAAAAATCGACAACATATGAAAACCTTTGACGTTGACAGTCTTACTTTTTTCATCAGAAGTCTTGGGTTTGTACAGCGTGGAATTAAATGGCTCCTTAAATTTCATACTTTGTAAAACTTTACTGCTGATATACACTTTGGCTTACGCGTCCCCACTCAGACTGCCAAAGGGAAATCTACAACTCGATATGTGCCTTTGCACAAAATCCTGCAAGCTTGCCTTGGTTTCGTGATAGGGATGGATATCATCGCCATCACCTGCATTTTCCCCGAACTCTACCAAGCAAGGAATGCTGACCATTCGAACTATCTTACTACCGAGGAACAGGAATTGTTATACGATAGGATTTTTACTCCGTGTATCAACCAGGTTGTCAAATCGTCGAATATCCTCCTCCACTACCCTGCATCCTTCAAGATTACTAATCTCGAGTCAACTGCAGGTAGCGCCGAAGGACTAAGCTGAAAATACGTGAGTCGAGAACAATTGCTCACCCATTTCATAGCAGAACAGTATCTGGAGCCTTTGTGGGGTGACATTATGAAGACTATTGATGAAAATCCGTTGTTCTATCGATTCTGAGGCGTTACTCTCTTTGCCAATGCCAAGAATACCAAAGTGCTTTACATGAAGCCAACCTTGACACAAGCGTATGAGGCATAGAAGGAACAATGGGATTACGCCATCGATCCACAGTTTTACGACAAGGACTGAGTGTATCTTGATATAGCGAAGCAGGTTACCTCACAAGACAGCGATCTGCTGTACAACATTATCCCTGACGATCATGAGGCGGAATGTTTTATATGGAGATTGTGCTGCCAAGGGAAGTTGTTCAAATCGCGCACTCGATACAATGCCGACGGAGATCAAGTGAGCAGAGCTTCCAAGCGTACAGTATACCCGTTTGCCACCTTTCGGGATAGCTGTGATCAGACCATTTTCTCGGTTCCAAATAGCCCAGAGTCCGAAGAAGGATTGATCTATACTCAGCTCTATACACTTGTTAAGATACCATTTGATGCAGCAAAGACCTACGTCTTCGACAATGATGTAATCGAGAATCTGGCATTAGATCTGGGCTATATTCGATCACTACAGCAAGAAGGCGGTGGGATCACATTTTCGCTAGCTGTGTGCAAGTTTGGATATCTGCATAGCAAGCAGCGTGTACATGTTAACCTCATTGACAGCCAGTGGAAGTCGTATGGAGTTCGAGAGGAATACCGTGTATTGTTAAGCATGATGGACGATATCTACAAGCAATTTAAGGAGTAGGAATTACATGGTGAAGTAGGGGATAAGCAAAGCAACTCTCTGCTTCCTTATTATGTCATCCTAACCAAAGAGCTTTTTGGGTTTTTGTACGCTTAGCTCAATAAATATTGTCTTCTATTTGAACATGTTCTTGTCAACATTGTGAAGACATATTCATTACCCAAGACCATGGTTATAGTGTTAGCACTGCAGGCTCTTCGATTCTGCTATGGAACTAGCCTCCTCTGTTGTGAGTCGTTATTCTACAAGGATTGTTGGGAAACACNTTTTTAATGACAAGATTATGGTCAAAGAAGGATTAAGGATGCAAAAAACCATGGAATAATGTGGACTTGGTTGGTTTTTACCTAAGCTGAACTGGGCTATATGGCGATTTGGGGTATTATATGGCAAGAACATTCTGGTGGGAAATATGCTTGTCTATGATGAATACAAAAGATGGTGGTAGGCAGTAAAGGATTTGAAAGATATTATTATTCAGTATACTTTAGTTGTGTTATGATTGGATTAGTATAACATCATCAATTGACTTGTACTTTTACAATGGTAGTTAGAATACCTTCATGTATTAAACCTTGAACAATTTGATGCTGACATTTGGAGGATGATGTTAAAGCCTAAAAGTCACAATGAGCTTATACTAAATGCACATAAGCTTTACAAGGAAGGTTGTATATGATTTTGTTATAAAGATATGTGAAAGCTATTCTTTGTTGATGATGTAATTCAAGGACTATATATAGTTATAAGTAACAAGATGTGATTTGACAAGGTTATGGACTTGTTGAATTTCTTATTCTTATAAGATAATAGTAAAGAGTAATATAGTTAAGAACATAAGCTATTCTGAACTATTACCCGTTAAAGTTTTAAGTTAATCAAACAATGCTTAAGAAGAGGAGTTGTATATGATTAATTAGATGAGTATTTTCATTTTATTCAACTTACTTACTAAGTCTTGCCTTATTTATTAAAAAAATTAAAATTAAATATATAATAATTATTAAATTAATATTTGCTTAATTAATATTTGTTTTTATTCTTTTTAAATAAATATTAATGTTAGTTTACTTATAACATGAAGTATAGTATATAATTATATGTAATATACTTGTTGTGTTATTCTATGGTTGTTTTATGATTAAGGGTAAGAGAGTAAAGTTGTAAAAGCTTTGTTTATTCTTATTACTTAATCAGGATTAACTTATAAGGATATATGAATATTATATGTATATAATTACTATTCTACTAATATTAAAATTACTTTAAAAATAGTTATAAAAAAAACAATTTGAGTAACCAGAATATATGCTAGATATACTTTACTATTGAAGAAATAATGCTTTACTTGTAAATCTTACTTTATACTTTTATTACTTTACTGGACGTTGTCTTAACATCTTAGGATATTAGAATAACTTAATTACTCTTTGAACTAACTACATCTTCAATATTACTCCTCTTTCTCTTTATAGCCTTTATGAACTTTCTTCTAAGGATTATAAAACAATTAAAAGATAGTTAACTGATTTATAAACTAATTGTAGAATACTAAGATATATTCTTATATTATTATTATTATTATTCTTACATTGTAGGCTATAAGGCCACTTTAAGGGTATGTAGGATAATTATACTATTATACAAGAAACTATGTTAACTCTTTAACTAGGTGAAAACCTTTATGTTGCTTTTTATCTGCTTAAGTATAATTGCCTTACCTTGTCTTTACTATCCTCTTGTCCAGTACTTGGCTTACTAGCTTGGTTAAGGAGAGTTTCATTGTGCTATTAAGTTAGTAATTAATAACTTAGTTCTTTAAGACATTATTATTTTACCATTGTCTTGTTCTACTCTTAAATCCTCAGTTATATTGTTAATTTGTACTCTTGTAACCTTCTTGTAATTAATATTTAACTAGTAATCTGCTTATATCCTTAACAACTTCTTAATATCTCTCTTAAGTCTCTTATTGTATAAGCTTTTGTTTTAAGGTTCTTTCTTATTTATTCTAAGTTTAGACAATTAATAATTAGATAACAAGTTATTTCTTTTACAAGTTTACAATTGTATAATAATATGTTTATATTAAGTATATAATGTTTAAACAAATATACTTATAGTTTAATTTTACTAGTATAAATTTATATAATTAACAAGTTAATTACTTTGTTTAACTTATTATATAAGAATAATACTTTTTTGTTGAAAGTAAGAAAGTTTA